>JAODAC010062549.1:17084-35951 GCA_027575185.1 Mimaenictus wilsoni
AACTTAAAAATTAATAGCCAAATCGATGTACTCCTAGTAATTTGACTGATAGTTTTCATTTTTTATACAACTAGATTTCCGTGTTTCCTCTAACGTTGTTTTTTTTTGGTATACTCCTCGCATTCAATTGCCAAAAAATCCTGAATAAACTACCTTAACGTTATCTTCATTATCATTCCTTAGATTAATGCTTGACTTCAATTTTACAATCGTGACAATAACTTTTGTCTAAAAAAATAGTCATAATATACCAATTTTTTAACAAACTCTTTGTTCTCCCGTCTTAATGCTTTCCTTGCTTTTTTATTTACTCGCCCTGTATATCTGGTACCAGTGTATTTTACCAGTCACATGACAATTCCACGAAAAGAATTATCGCAAAAAAATGCATGTACAAAAATTGAATCAATTTCTTGAAATTTGTATCATCGACACTTAAAAAACGGAAAATGGAACGCAATGATTCGTCTCGATTTTTGCTAGATTTTTTGGCCTGTTTCTGTTTAGCTTCGTCCATTTCACTCACTCGCGCTGATGGGCAAACGCGACGGCAACAAGTGAAGTAGAAACCAATTTTTACAAAGTGCTGTAATTTCGTTTTTTTTTTTACATGTTGCAATCGTAGACGTTGGCCGTCTACACCAGCACGCGCGTCACGTTTGCGGTGCGGTGGGAACTACCGTCACGCAGTACATATTTTTTGTATGATTTATATGTAGAGGTATATATAAAATGTCCTTCTAGATACATATTTTACACGGACACTTGGGATTCGTGCATTTTGCGCATTGGTTGTGGGGACATCTGTAACAAAAAAAAAGCAAAGTTTAGTTGGTCACACTTTTTTGAGTTTTAAAAGGTACTTAACCTGACTTAAGATTTAACCAACAAATTTGACTAACATGTAACCTATAAATTGACATTTACAAGCAAATTTATACATACATGGACCAGACATGACGTACATCTAACCTAACCGAGCATAACCTAACTTATTACTTAAAATGAAAATTTATCATAAAAATATAAATACATGGACCAGTTATAACATTTTTCATATACCACTTCTGAAGTGTTTGAGTTTAATATTATTGTATTTATATTCTATTTGTGCACCCAATACTTTCTATTTTTGATACTTTTAAGATTCGATATTGAAAAATATCGATATTTTCACTTTACGTAGATATAGAAATATGTTTTCAGTTCCACTAGTATTCAAAAGTTTACGATATTTGCCGATTGGGATCGATGTTTAAGTTTAATATTATTATCACATTATTTAATATCTATAACCTATTAATAACTACTACCTTACAAAATTGACTGATACAGATATTGATTGGCAAAATAGGCCACTCTCAGTGGTATCCTGTAAAATCCTATAACCACACATAACCCTTTTTTAATCTGGTTATAAAACCACAAACTGTTGGATATCGATATATTTTGGATACTAAACGTATCGGAACATAAGAGTATGAATGCATATATTAGTATCGAAAGTTTGGAAATATAAAGTGACGTAATCTGAGTATCGAATGAGTTAGTATATCGATAGTTTTTGTTATCGGATACACAAAAGTATCGATACCAGAGTATCAAAAGTATCGAATCATACTAGTATCTAAACATAAATATAACAATACCAAGTATCGAAACACGAAAATATCGGTACCAAAGTATCGAAGTCCATGTATTTATACGTCTTAAACATTACATTTGTTACATATGTAACCTGTAAAATCTTATATAACCTAATATCACTTCTTTCTAATCTAACTTATAACAACTACCTTTTGAAAATGAGTGCAATTCCCAGTCAAATTTCAAATTGTTATCAAGTTTGTTATTTAAAAATGAATAATTAAAAAGTAAAATAACATACCCAGCTCAATCTCTCCTCATTGATAACACATTTATCTGTCTCCACCACCAAGCTCTTGCACTTCCTCTCCGGATCATCGTTGCCGTTAATATAAATACCAGTTATATACTTCTTGCAGTCGCCTTTGTCATCCAGCTTGCGAATCGAGTTGTTGCTGTTGTAGAGCGTGTTCTGAGAGTTGCGTAACGTCACCTCGTCGACGCGCTGCACATCCTCCTCGTTCTTGTCGTCGTCCACTTCGTTCCGATTGTCGGTCGCACCGACCACCATCACAGGCTCCCCCAGCTCCAACTCAATAGCGGTGCTGCTGACAAGCGGCGCTGCCGCCGGTTCGATTTGCGCACGTGTCGCATTAGCCGGCGGCGTCGGTGCAGTACCAACACTCCTCACCGCTGCCGGCGTCTGTGACGCAGGCGTCGTCGGCTTACGCTCCTTCTCCTTACTCTCCTTGTTGAGCTTCGGCGGCACGAACTTGGGCATACGCGCCACCCAATGATCGCCGATCGACCCCACCGAGCTGGTACTCGCCGCACTGCTCGAATTCGAACTGCTGCTCGCGTATAAGCCGGTGCGCTTCTGGTAGAAGAGAATGTAGGCGCTGTTGTTGACGAGGTCGGCGCCGACGTCGGCACTCTCGGCGCTTAGGTTCGTCACCTTGGCGTCGTCGTACAGGTACCAGTTGCTGTCGTAGGGATTCTTGCACGCCGCCGTGTAGTGGCCGGTCTCCAGGTCGGTGCCGTGGTGATAGCACACGGCGTATAGGTCGTACATGTTGTCGTTGACGGTGGACGGTTTGCGCGAGCGCTTCCACGGCGACCAGTTGACGCCGTTTAGGATCACCGGGTTGTTCGGCGCATCGCTGGGGGGCGGCGCCTGCTGCTGGTGGCCCATGTTCGCGTTTTTGTGTGCCAGGTGGGGCGTCATATCGAAAGCGTACACCGGGAAATCTACCATTGTTGTTAGTTTCGTACTGCTCGTGCGACCCTTTACAGTTTGTCTAAAAAAAACAAATATAGAATAATTCATATGCTAGAGTAAGGTAAAAAAAGTATCGATACATTTAAACTTTTTTAATACGAAAATATCGATTATTTGTGATATAGAAGAAGTTTTCAAACATAATTCAAATGTTTTTCAGTTTTGAAGGTACTTATGAGGGTTAACCTAATATTTTTTAACCTACAAATTTGACATTTATCTAACATCTTATGAAACCTATAAAATTGCATTACATTTTTCTTATACAAATTATGACAGCATTTGACAGTTTACATCAGTTACGAATCTTGACCGATTTTTGAGTTTTATATCTATATTTGATATAGGTCGACTTTTTTTTAAATTTACTGTGATATAAATACTGCAAGTTTCCGAATACCGAAACATATCGATACTTTCACTTTCGTCGATAAACAATTCATTTTTAGTTATAGATACCTATTTTGGTATAGAATGCTTTGGAATATAAAATTATCGAAACAAATATATCGATACCAAAGTATCAAAACGTCAGAGTATCGATATATAACTATCGAAACCTAAAAGTATCTTTAACCAAGTAATGATATCGAAAGTATGGAAACACGAAAGTATCGATACCTATGTATCGAATGGTAATATTGATAGTTTTTGCTATCGAAAGTATCCAAATCATAAAAAATCGATTCTAAAGTAACAAAATACGAAAATATTGCGATATACATATCAAAACATAAAATTATCGATATGTAGGAAATAGTAAAAGTATCGATACCTAAGTAATATATATGTTTCCATACTTTTGTTATCGCATTCACAAGAGTATCGTTACCAGAGTATCGAAACATAAAAATATCGATACTTTCGATGATATTTTTGACATGTTTCTATTGAAAGAAATTTTCAAACGGACTTACTGTCGAAAACGCTTAAAATGAAAGACAAGAATATCAGGCAAACTCCACATATCCAGCGTTTTGATCACTGGCTGGTATTTCTGGCACTGCGGACACCGCCACGCGTCGTCCAGCGTCTCCGCCTTGGTGTAGTGGCGTAAACACTCCTCGAGCGTGAGCGGCGCGCCGCCCTGCAGCGCCTGCGTCTTCAGCTGCTTAACGCTGGAGTGCTCCTCGACCAGCTCGCTGGCATCGGCGATGATCGTGCGCTGCGCTTCGATGCTCCACTCCAGCACGAGTTTGACGTGCGGCGGGCCGCCGTCTTCGCTGCACAGCGCCAACGCCTGATCGATCGCCTCCATGAAGAGCGGATGTTCCAACGCTGGCTCCAGATACGTTGCCGGCTCGTTGAAGTTGTTGGCCGGATCGGATATCCGCATTTTGTATACCTAAAATTTATATATTTGAGTTATTAAAAATTATTGAAAAAATTATCGATACATCTTTTGATACTACAAAGTATCGAAAAGATATCGATACTCTTTTGACACAAAAAAATATCGATACTTTGTTTCATACTGAAATGTACCGAAAAAATATCGGTAACTAAGTATTGGTATCGAAAGTATAGAAACATGGAAGTACCGATACCTATGTATCGAATGGCAGTATTGATAATTTTTGCTATCGAAAGTATCCAAATTCTCAAAATATTGATTCTAAAGTCACAAAATGCGAAAATACCGGGATATATATATAGAAACAGAAAATTACCGATATTTAGGAAATAATACATTCTGTTATCAAAAGTTTTGAATCTCAAAAGCTACCTATCCATCGAATTAATCGTTTTTGCCATCGAAAGTATCGAAACATTAAAATATCGATACTAAAGTAACAAAATACGAAAATGTAATAATATATTAAAAAGTATCGAAATAATGTCGATAATTTATTTTATATGAAAAAGTATCGAAAAAATACTGCTTTTTTATACTAAAAAGTATCGAAAAAATATCGATACTTTTTTTATACTAAAATGTATCGAAAAAATATCGATACTTTCTTTTGATACTAAAAAAGTATCAAAAATATCGATACTTGTTTGATATGAAAAAATATCGATACTAAAAAGTATCGAAAAAATATCGATACTTATTTTTGATACCAAAATGTATCGAAAAAATATCCATACTTTTTTTTGATACTAAAAAGCATTCAAAAATATCGATACTAAAAAGTAACGAAAAACATCGATACTTTTTTTGATATGAAAAAGTATCGAGAATATATCGATACTTTTCTTGATACTTAAAAGTATCGAAAAAATATTGATACT
The DNA here is from genome assembly GCA_027575185.1 of Mimaenictus wilsoni. Taxonomy (NCBI): domain Eukaryota; kingdom Metazoa; phylum Arthropoda; class Insecta; order Coleoptera; family Staphylinidae; genus Mimaenictus; species Mimaenictus wilsoni. The sequence goes on from JAODAC010062549.1 coordinate 22,186, forward strand.
TTTTTTTTAGGTAGGTTTAATTAAAATACTAACGCCTGAGGGCTGTGCGGACGTGAGGATGTCATCGTGTAATATCGGTGCCATTTCTTTTAGCATTAGCTTCTGTAAGTCAGGATACGACGTCTCTCGATTGACTTGCATCGTATAGGGACTTCCTGAAAGGTAAACGCACGCATAAGGGCCGGTACTTGAAACAATAGGTTGCGAGTGGAGCGCTTAAATGAAAGTACTTCACACCCACCGAAGCGCTTAAAGCTTGTTTCGCACTTGTCGCCGTCGTGCACCTCCTCGACGGCGTTGATCCAACAGAGCAGCACATACACCCCGGGCTGTTCATCGTCAATGTCGTCCTTCAGCTGCGGCACCTCGATGCAGTACACCGGATCCGCCTCGGTAATGCCGTTGACGCTCTGCGCGTCCGTGAACGTGCGCAGGAAGCCGTGGTCGCCGATTTCGGTGAGCAGCATGTCGGCGCGCGCGATCGACGTGTCCGACTCGAGGATGTCGCGCAGCTCGGAGACGGTCGCCCCTGACGGCAGCGATACGCCGATCTTCACCTCGCGCGGCTGTTGTGATGTGTACAATACCTACAAATGGTTTTCATTAATTTCTATCCACGTTTTTTAAATCTAAACATCCGATTAATCACATTAAAAAAATAAAATAATTACATTGACATAGACGGAATGTCGATAAAGTTGTGGTAGCTGCACCGAGATGCACTGAAACGGATCGAAGGTATTGGACTGGGTGAGGCAACGTGGACAGCTAAGCGATGACCGATACTGCGCCTGGAAGACGCTGTGGATGAAGGAGTTGTTCTGGCGTCGGTAGTTTTCCAGTGTTTCAGCGGCGATCACTTCGTCAGGTCGTCCCAGCGTCTGCAAAATCGCAAAAATATTCACCTTTTGGTCTACATTCATTTGCCCATTTTGTGAAGAAACAAAAAACAAGTATAAGCACGAATGTGGCTCGTATAGCTTCGCATATACTCCTATCATAGTGTACCCGCGACAGACTGTATAACAGACTTGTATTTACACAAGTTGAGGACGTTTCAGAAATTAGAAGTCTCAAAATCAGGAGGAATCTCCGTAAATTCCTAGTTTTTCATCGTAGAAAAAGTCAATTTTTAGTTGAAACAATTCAAAAGCCGATAAATGTCTATTGAAAACTCTGAAATCTTCTAACATTTGGTCGAATAAAACAACCAACAAGATCAATTTTTGTCCTCCTAAATCGAAAGGAAACATCTTAAACATTGAAAAACCAAACTTTAAATGTGTTTGCTTCCTTTTACTCAAGTTTTAAATTCGTTACTGTGTTTTCCTAAGGTTTTTCATGATTGTTTCATTGCAAACAAATTTTTTAATTTTTGGATGAAAATACACAAAAACCGTGAAATTTCTATTGAAAACTATGAATTCTTCAAGTAATTGGTCGAATAAAGTAACCAAAATTGTCAACTTTTGTTTATAATCTGTTTAAATCGAAGGAAAACGTCTTAAACATTAAAAAAACCAAACTTTTAAATGCGTTTATTTGATATTTACTCAAGTTTTAAATTCAATCCAGTGATTCTCTAAGATTTTTCATGATTACTTCATTTCAAACTAATCAGAATTGATCAATTTATCGATGAAAGTGCGCAAAACCCGTCAAATTTCTAATGATAACTATGAATTCTTCAAATATTTGGTCGAATAAAACAATCAAAATTGTTAACTTTTGTCTATATCCTCCTAAATCCAAAGAAAACGTCTTAAACATTGAAAAACCAAACTTTGAATGTGTTTACTTCCCTTTACTCAAGTTTTAAATTCGTTCCTGTGCTTTCCTAAGGTTTTTCATGACTTTTTCCTTGCAAACTAATAGGAATATGTCAATTTTTTGGATGAAAATACACAAAAACCGTCAAATTTCTATGGAAAACTATGAATTCTTCAAATATTTGGTCAAATTAAACAACCAAAATTGTTAACTTTTGTCTATATCCTCCTAAATCGAAAGAAAACGTCTTAAACATTGAAAAACCTAACTTTGAATGTGTTTACTTCCTTTTGCTCAAGATTTAAATTTTTGGATGAAAATACACAAAAACCTTCAAATTTCTATTGAAAACTATGAAATCTTCAAATCTTTGGTCGAATAAAGCAACCAAAATTGTCAACTTTTGTTCATAATTCTCCTAAATCGAAAGAAAACATCTTAAACATTGAAAAACCAAACTTTTAAATGAGTTTGTCATATTTACTCAAGTTTTAAATTCGTTCCGGTGTTTTCCTAAGGTTTTTCATGATTTTTTCATTGCAAACTAATAAGAATATGTCAATTTTTTGGATGAAAATACACAAAACCGTCAAATTTCTATGGAAAACTATGAATTCTTCAAATATTTGGTCGAATAAAACATCCAAAATTGTTAACTTTTGTCTATATCCTCCTAAATCGAAAGAAAACGCCTTAAACATTGAAAAACCAAACTTTGAATGTGTTTACTTCATATTTACTCAGATTTTAAATTCGTGCCTGTGATTTCCTAAGGTTTCTCATGATTTTCTCATTGCAAACTAATGAGAATATGTCAATTATTTTGGATGAAAATACACAAAAACCATAAAATTTCTAATGATAACTATGAATTCTTCAAATATTTGTTCGAATAAAACAACCAACAATATCATTTTTTGTTTATAATCCTTCTAAATCGAAAGAAAACATCTTAAACATTGAAAAGCCATACTTTTAAATGAGTTTACTTCATATTTACTCAAGTTTTAAATTCGTTCCGGTGTTTTCCTAAGGTTTTTCATGAATTTCATTGCAAACTAATGAGAATATATCAATTCTTTGATGAAAGTGTATAAAAACTGTCAAATTTCTATTGAAAACTATGAAGTCTTCAAATATTTGGTCAAATAAAACTACTAAACATGTCAATTATTATTTTTTGTAATCCTCCTAAATCGAAAGAAAACATCTTAAACATTTCAAACCCAAACTTCTTAAATGTTCAAAATCTAGGTACATTGAGAAAATAAAGTTCAGAACATTTAAATAAACAAACTTCCTCTGCTTTTAAACTTCATTAAAGCGAATAGTGTTTTTGGATTATCTCCTGTAGTCCCCAAAGATGCTTTAAATAACTCCAAAAAAACGTCATGCAAACCAAACTGGTAGAAAGTAGTGGTAATGAATGTTCAATGAACGAACGCCTGAACGCCCGAAGAGCCAGCCAGCATTCAGTTCAGGCAGCGTTAGCACAATTTTTCGATGCGATGTGTAACAAAACTCTCGCGAGCTGCCGGCGTTTGTAGCACACGCATGCAATATTTCATTCTCTTCGCGCCAGAAGAACGCAATTCGCTCGAGCTCTAATTTGAAAGCTTTTAACGCTTCGAATTCCATGAAAGGCGGCCGAATTACTCACAAATTCGGCATCGAATTCGACCAATCGAACATAACCCAAGGATGCAAAGTATCTTTGGCCTAATATTAACCAAACGAAATGATCTAGACGTGTTTTTGTTATTTGTTTGTCTCGAATCACGAATACTCTGACAGAACTAACGAGGGGGGTGTCAGAATTGTCCAACACAGATTTTACAGAAATTTGTTGTTTGTGTAGTACTTCCATAAAAATAATTTCGGTTAATGGGTTGTTTATGGTTTTGAGCCGTTTGCCCCGAAATGTTTATATATTTTAATCAATTCGGAATAAAACTTTCAAAAAAGATGTTTGAGCAAACGACGAAAATCCCATTAACCTAATTATTTCAATATATGTACCTCACGGGCGAAAAATTTCATCGAAATCGGAGACGGACAATTCAGACACTCCCCTTAGATGATAGTTATTAACGTCATTAATAAATATGTGCTGAATAATTCTAATATTATCCTAACGAAATGATCTAGACGTGTTTTTGTGATTTGTTTGTCACGAATCACAAAAACTCTAAAACAACTAACATGGGAAGAGTCAAAATTGTCCAACATAGATTTTACAGAAAATTTTTGTTTGTGCAGTACTTCCATAAAAATAATTTCGGTTAATGGGTTGTTTATGGTTTTGAGCCGTTTGCCCCGAAATGAATATATGTATTTTAATCAATTCCGAACAAAACTTTTAAAAAAGATGTTTGGGCAAACGACGAAAATCCCATTAATCTAATTATTTCAATATATGTACCTCACGGGCGAAAAATTTCATCGAAATCGGAGATGGACAATTCAGACACTCCCCTTAGATGATAGGTATTAAAGCAAATATGTGCTGGATAATCTTAATATTAGTCGAACGAAATGATCTAGACGTGTTTTTGTGATTTGCTTGTCTTGAATCACAAACACGCTGACACAACTAACAAGGGAAGTGTCAGAATTGTCCAACATAGATTTGACTGAAAAATTTTAAATGTTTTTATACGATTTTTTTCTAGATGTCATTCTGTAGTTTTGAGCCATTTCCCAAGAAAGTAATATATACTTTAATCAATTTATAACAAAATTTTAAAAATAATTTTTGAGCAATCGGCTCAGAATCTCAGAAAATCCCATTAATTGAAATTATGTCAATAATGTACTACAGGTGCAAAGAAATTCATCGAAATCGGAGACGGACAATTCAGACACTCCCCTTATATAATAGTTATTAAAGTCATTAATAAATATGTGTTGGATAATACTAATATTATGCGAACGAAATTATCTGGACGTGTTTTTGTGATTTGTTTGTCTTGAATCACAAACACGCTGACACAACTAACAAGGGGAGTGTCAGAATTGTCCAACATTGAGTTTTTCTGAAAAATTTTAAACGTTTTTCTACGATTTTTCTCTCTTGATGTCATTCTGTAGTTTTGAGCCATTTCCCAACAAAGTAATATATACATTAATCAATTTATAACAAAACTTTAAAAATATTCTTTGAGTAATCGGCTCAGAATCTCGAAAATCCCATTAATTGAAATTATTTCAATAATTTACTACAGGTGCAAAGAAATTCATCGAAATCTGAGACGGACAATTCAGACACTCCCTTTTTAAGATAGTTATTAAAGTCATTAATAAAAATATGTGCAGGGTAATTCAATTTCGCTTTCATGCCGATGGCCTTTGGATTGCGACGCACGTTCGTTCAAGGATTTCGGCGTTGCGTTATGTGAAATGAAATTTTAAACAAATACAAAACACACAAAACGAAACAAAACGGTGGCTGGTGCGACCACTGGACAGCACAGCAAATGTCATCATTCCACGCCGTTTAATTGAATCGCGAGCTCGCATGCTCGACCTTGGCGCAAGTCAGGCGTGCCCTAAATGACTTCCTAATTTCATTCCATGTGTGTGCTTGCTCTGTAAAAATAGACGATCGTGAAGCTCGCGAATTTACGCGCAGAAAATGGCGCACGACATCGACACAGCATTGACTCATCACCACCGAAATTTTTTTTTTTGCTCATAATCAAACATTTGCACACGTACACGCAACATTACATAATTTTTTTCGGTGATAATTGCAAAGATTACACGAATATGATTTGTAGACGGAAAATTTTCCTCGAGTTCTATATTTTCTATATAAGATAACTGATTAATTTTGGAAAGTGTGAGTTAGGTGTTGACATAACCTTGCGTTAATTGAAAAATGAAAAAATGAAATTCTAAAAAATTCGGAAAGTTTGCGAGGAATGAGATTCATATATATTGCTAAGTTTCCTTCAGGAAACTTCTGAAGGAATTTTCATGATTTTTATTCTGTACAGTTGTTAGCATTCGTAGTTCCAGGTATTTCACTTTAGAGGGTTTTAGATCACCGCCGTGATCTTACAAGGAGAGTGTCTCAATTGCCCGACACGGAATTGAATGATTATTGAAACAGTAGTTAGACTCATCCTGACATACTCAGCCAAAACAAGGGCAGACACGATAACTGCCCAAAGACTACTCAGAACAGCAGAAATGAAAATACTGGGAAACAAAGAGGGGAAAAGGATCAATTCAGGGACGTGGAATATTCAGATCAGGCTAAAATGTTTATATATTGTCTGATTGCCCTACCTTCAGATCAAATTCTAAAAACAGCGTCTGAAGAAACTTCACTCAGAACAGTTACTACGAAGTTCTGGTAATTTCTTCCCTTCAGATTATTCGAAACCAATTCAGGGAAGTGGAATATTCAAATCAGGTAAAAATGAGTACATATTGTCTGATTGCCCTACCTTCAGATTAAATTATAATAAAAGGGTCTGAAGAAACTTCAATCTGAACAATTACAACCAAGTTCTGGGAATTCCTTCCCCTCAGATTATTCTAAGCCAATTCAGAGAAGTGGAAAATTCAGATTAGATAGAAATGTTTATATATTCTCTGATTTGTTTACTTTCAGATCACTAATATTGTCTGAAGAAATATTCAGACTTTCAATCACAAGCAATGAAGTCCCCTTAGACATTATTAGATCTTGAAGCAAATGATCTGAAATGATTGACCTGAAGGCAAAATAGTCAGGCAATAACATTTCAGCACAGATCTAAATATTCCATCTGAGGGAAAGGAATACCCGCATCTTGGAATGTTGATAAATGGTCAAACTTAAGATAAACAAAGTTCCTTCTGACATTATTGATCTGAACGTAAGAAAATCAGAGTATATAATAACTTGTATCACTGATCTGAATATTCCACTTCTCAAAAGTGTCCTAGAACCATCTGAAGGAAAGGAATATCTGCACTTTGGAATGTTGAAAATTCCTCAGTATGAAGATCTACAACGTTCCTTCAGACATTATTGATCTGAACGAAGGAAAATCAGAGTATATAATAACTTGTACCACTGATCTGAATATTCCACTTCTCAAAAGTGTCCTAGAACCATCTGAAGGAAAGGAATATCTGCACTTTGGAATGTTGATAATTGCTCAGAATGAAGATTTGCAACGTTCCTTCAGACATTATTGATCTGAACACAACAAAATCAGAGTATATAAGAATGTGTATCACTGATCTGATATTCGACTTCTCTAAATTGTCCTAGAACCATCTCAGAGTAAGGAATACCTGCACTTTGGAATGTTGATAATTGGTCAGAATGAAGATCTACAACGTTCCTTCAGACATTATTGATCTGAATGCAGGAAAATTAAAGTATATAATAACTTGTATCACTGATCTGAATATTCCACTTCTCAAAAGTGTCCTAGAACCATCTGAAGGAAAGGAATATCTGCACTTTGGAATGTTGATAATTGCTCAGAATGAAGATCTACAACGTTCCTTCAGACATTATTGATCTGAATGTAGGAAAATCAAAGTATATAATAACTTGTATCACTGATCTGAATATTCCACTTCTCTAAATTAGCCTAGAACCATTTGCGGGAAAAGAATTCCTGATAGAAATTGCTCAAAATGATTTTTTCGACAAGAAAAAGTTCAAACATGTAAATTTTTGACAGGGAAACAAATTGAAAACAGAATCACAGCATTAAATAACAGCCAAGGAAATAAAAAATCAAACAATCTTAAATTAGAACGGATTACTCCTGCTTTTTCTTATTTTTACATAGACCTACAAAAGTTATTCCAAACAAATTGTGACCTTATATACATCCATACCAAACAACTTACTTTGTATAAGTTTTAGGTTTCGCTACTTATTTTTATCTCTCCGTCGATAGGCACAGCCGAACAACGCTCGTAAATATTTAATGTTTTCTATTCAAATAGAACATGTTTAAATGTGCGTCAAAATTGCGTACGTGTACGAGTATAAGAAATAAAACAGCGTCCGAATGAAATAAATGTCGAGGCTGCACACGTGCGATTTGTGTGCGGATGGGTTTCGCGCGGTAGGCAGACGGGGTGGGAGAGGGGAAATTTTCGCTCGCCGCATCCTCCAAACTCGCGAATTGTGTGTAGTCGCCGAGGACGGAGCGCAACGCACGCGATGAAAGCGCGATGCGAGGCGTGTCGCTCCCCTCGGTACCTGCCACTGACAGTTTTCCCAACACGATGATCGGCCTCATCCGAATCGATTTGTAGCCGAACCGACTTTCTTGCCAGTCACAACCAACGACACACGCGTGGTCACAGCTTCTACACGTGCGTAATATGAATTACGCGTCTGTTAATTGCATTACGAAAGCGTAGAAATCGTCCAGTACCTGTAGTTTCGTCGTGGTATACGTAATTGTACGTGTTCAGACCGGCCGATACGTTGTTTCGCTTTATAAAGGCCTCTTCAGGCTGAAAATAGGCGTTAAACATCTGAAGAAGCTCAAATGTTCCTTCAGACATTATTATTGGTCTGAAGGTAGCAAAATTAAGCCATATATAAGAATGACTACCTCTGTTCAGAATGTTTAACTTGCCTGAATTGGTCTAGAACCATCTGAGGGGTAGAAATGTATAGATAAAATGTTAATAATTGATAGAATGACAGGCCGATATGTTTTTTCACTTGATTATGGTTCTTATGTTCAATTTTTATTAATATACTTGACAAAAACGCTTTATAATGGCCTTTTTAGATTGAAAATAGGCCTGAAAACGTCTGAAGAAGCTCAAATGTTCCTTCAGACATTATTATTGGTCTCAAGGTAGCAAAATTAAGCCATATATAAGAATAACTACCTCTGTTCAGAATGTTTAACTTGCCTGAATTGGTCTAGAACCATCTGAGGGGTAGAAATGTATAGATAAAGTGTTAATAATTGATAGAATGACAGGCCGATATGTTTTTTCACTTGATTATGGTTCTTATGTTCAATTTTTATTAATATACTTGACAAAAACGCTTTATAATGGCCTTTTTAGATTGAAAATAGGCCTGAAAACGTCTGAAGAAGCTCAAATGTTCCTTCAGACATTATTATTGGTCTCAAGGTAGCAAAATTAAGCCATATATAAGAATAACTACCTCTGTTCAGAATGTTTAACTTGCCTGAATTGGTCTAGAACCATCTGAGGGGTAGAAATGTATAGATAAAGTGTTAATAATTGATAGAATGACAGGCCGATATGTTTTTTCACCTGAGTATGGTTCTTATGTTCAATTTTTACTAATATACTTGGCAAAAACGCTTTATATTGGCCTTTTTAAATTGAAAATAGGCCTGAAAACGTCTGAAGAAGCTCGAATGTTCCTTCAGACATTATAATTGATCTGAAGGTAGCAAAATTAAACCATATATAAGAATTTCAATCTCTGTTCAGAATGTTTAATTTGCCTGAATTGGTCTAGAACCATCTGAGGGGAAGAAATTTATAGACAGAGTGTTGCTAGAATGACAGCCCGATAAGTTTTTTTTCACCTGATTTTGGTTCTTATATTCGTTTATTACTAGTTTTCTTAGAAAAACGCTTTCTAAAGGCCTTTTCAGATTGAGAATAGGCCTGAAAACGATTGCAGAAGCTCGAATGTTTCTTCAGACATCTTTATTGATCTGAAGGTAGCAAAATTAAACCATATATACGAATTTCTACTACTGTTCGGAAAGTTTAACTTGCCTGAATTGATCTAAAACCATTTTATGAGGAAGAAATTCCTGAAATTTGTTGGCAATTGTTCAGAATGGTCCCTTCATATTCTATTCTTAGATCTTGATCTGAAGGTAGGAGAATCAGACAATATATATGAATATCCCCCTCTTACCTGATTTCTACAACTGATTTGAATATCCTACTTTCCTGAATTGACCTAGGACTATCTGAAGAACAAATATACCTAGAATTTGGTGCACTCACAGGATTGTAATAGACTTTATACGAGACTACAAGTCCAAATTCCATTCTGTCATCACATGGTTTTGTAATGCATAATTAATTCCCTCTTGCTGACAAATGAACGCTCGTTTGTTTGTCTGACATTGTGAACTTGCAGCCGACAGCACTCGTAGTTGATTTGCGCGAATATTGCTGAATCGCATATCGAACGAACAAGACTCCTATTACGCCACTGACTCATCGGCGTTGTAGTGTACGCACAAGTGCATACGTTTCATCGTACGACCGTCCGAACGACCAGTGTCAATGTCGATTGTGTCTGGACGCGAATAATTCCACGTAATATATCACTACCAACACACGTATAAAGGCAATTTTGTCCCTATCTAACTAGTATTATTAAATAATACCTTTCTTTGTACATATGAGGCTAAATACTTTCATGCGTTATGTAACAGAGAATACAGAAAGTCGCGCCGAAATTGCATCATGCACTTGTTGCGTGCAATTAAGAACATTTCAGGCGGTTTTTATTTCGACGCAACGAGACAGCTAGGAGACAAAAGTATGCGTACATCCGATCTGTGGTAAGCAAACCATGTCACAGCATGGCAACTATCTCGAATTGAGCTATTTCTGGTCGTTAGACAAAAGCCTGTCGTTTCAAAAACATGACAATATTGAATATTAGAATGGTACTAGACTAATTCAGGGAAGTGGAATATTCAGATCTGTGAACAATTCTTATATATAAGTGGATTCAACTACCTTCAGGAAAGTCTAACATTAATAATGTCTGAAGGAACTTTCTAAAAGTCAAAATGTTTAGTTATCGTAGAATATACCATTAGTAACTGAACAATATGCCTTCAGATACCAAGAACTGCTTTCCCTCAGGTGGTTTTAGACCTGTTCAGGGAAGTGAAATATTCAAAAATCAGTGTAAAAACCTTATATATTGGTAGATTTAACTACCTTCAGGCAAGATCTAGCAGTAATAATGTCTGAAGGAACTTTCTAAAAGTCAAAATGTTTAATTATCGTAGAATATACCATTAGTAACTGAACAATATGCCTTCAGATACCAAGAATTGCTTTCCCTCAGGTGGTTTTAGACCTGTTCAGGGAAGTGAAATATTCAAAAATCAGTGTAAAAACCTTATATATTGGTAGATTTAACTACCTTCAGGCAAGATCTAGCAGTAATAATGTCTGAAGGAACTTTCTAAAAGTCAAAATGTTTAATTATCGTAGAATATACCATTAGTAACTGAACAATATGCCTTCAGATACCAAGAATTGCTTTCCCTCAGGCGGCTTCAGACCAATTCAGGGAAGTGGAATAATGTCTGAAGGAACTGTAAAGATCATTCCTGATGTAAAAATATTCAACAATCGCAGAATACATCATTCAGAAATCGAACAATACCGAATAAAACTTTGAACATACATAAAATACATTCCCACAGACTCTAGAAATGGAAGCCACAGCTGTGACCAAACAAATATCTAAATACCGAGAAAGTAAACCTTTCGCTACCGAAAAACTCTCCTCATTGTATGACACGGCGCTCATCTTCCGCTCATTTAGCGACAGCAAACAATGCACAACAACGCGGTGCACAATAGAAACGCACACGAAAGAATGCGGCCTGCTTGCGAACGTCATCGACTCCTCCCTTTCTCGCAGTCCCCACCAGTCTCTTCACTCGTTCATAATTGAGTCCACGTCAATTAGAAACCTTCCGATTGTAGGCAATTATCGATTGCGTTGTGTTTTGCATAAAGTACGCGATAAAAAAACGTATTTTTTCGGTGCGTAAACCACGCGTACGTATACGTGCAATCGACATGTGAACTAGGTCAACGCGTAACAAAGATCGTAATACGGTAATATTGGAATTCGCACAGAGCACCACGAACGACACGCGGATCTGAACAATTGAATGACAACACTGTTGTCAGCGCGTTGCGTTTAACTACAGAAACTGATGAATCGACCGTAAAATGTGCGTAATATCCGCGACAATGTTTCAACGTGAATTACAGGAAGTTATGACAAATACGAAAACATCGCATCATGTTCTTTGCACTGATTAGTTCCACTTAGGTTTTTGGCAAAAGTGATATCATGACTGTGCTAACAAAAGCAGGCTGTTGTTACATGCATGCATTACTATCCAGCAATTTATTTTTACGTGACGATCGCAAGTCATTGACACTGTAAAGCTGATTAGGTGAATATTCTTTCAATGTGACTGATTTCAATATTTTTGAACGTATTTTGTCCTTCACAGGACGAATAATTGGTTAGAACATGTGAATGATTCTAATATTTGTCAGTACTTCCCCACAGGAGGATTCACATTTTGCAACGTGTGAAAAAATTGTATATTTATCAGTAATTGGTCCCCACAGGGAGAATAATATGTTGGAACATGAGAATTATTTAAATATTTGTTATTAATTCGTCCCCACAGGACGAGAATCACTTTATATCATGTGAATTACTTAGCTATTTATCAATACTTCGTCCCCACAGGAAGTTACCTAGAAATGCGTCCCCACAGGACGAGTAACGTTTTATATAATGTGAATTACTTAGCTATTTATCAGTACGGCCTCCCCACAGGAAGATTCATATGTTTCAATGGAAAATTAAAGAATTACACATTTCTCAGTAAATGATCCCCACAGGACGAATAATATGTTAGGGCATGTGAATTATTTAAATATTTGTCAATAATTCGTACCCACAGGACTAGAATCATTTTATATCATGGGATTGACTTAGCTATTTGTCAGTACTTCGTCCCCACAGGAAGATACCTACTTTCCAACGTATGAAAAAAGTACATATTTGTCAGTAAATCGTCTCCACAGGACGAATATGTTAGAACATGTGAATTATTTAAATATTTGTCAGGAATTCGGCCCCACAGGACGAGTAACGTTTTATATAATGTGAATTATTTAGCTATTTATCAGTACGGCCTCCCCACAGGAAGATTCATATTTTTCCATGAAACAATTACACATTTCTCAGTAAATGATCCCCACAGGACGAATAATATGTTAGGACATGTGAATTATTTAAATATTTGTCACTAATTCGTACCCACAGGACTAGAATCATTTTATATCATGTGAATTACTTAGCTATTTATCAATACTTCGTCCCCACAGGAAGATACCTATTTTGCAACATATGAAAGAATTACATATTTGTCAGTAATTCGTCCCGACAGGACGATTCAGTCGGTCCTAAAAAGTTGGGTTAAATTGGAACATGTCATTCATTGCATACTCAGATTGTGCACGTTGTCGCTGAATTACTCATAGCGAATGATTGACCGCTTATCAGTCGGGATCGCGATATTTGCGCAACTAATCACAGCGCATAATGCGTGTACCCCAGAGCCTCCCCCCTACACGCCGACATCATTAACTCAATTATTCTGGACTTCAGACCGGCGAGGTGATTAAACGAAAACTGGTTGCCGCGATGCGAGTGCATACGATTGGCCCATCCAATCGATGTTAACGGGGATCGCGTTACGCATTTCTTACCGAGGAAGCGATAAACGTTTGCGTGTTTACGCAACTGACGAATGTTTATCGCTGCTGGTAATACAGGCAAGCGGGCAGTGACAGGTTTATCAAGGCTTTTTGTTTCTTGTCTGGTGCTGGTTCAAGATTTCGATCCGTTACTTACACAACAATCTGTTTGTCAACATGAGATGAATGAGTTCTGTGGGGACCGATTTTGGTTTGAAACTTGGTCATCAGACCTTAATGAGTGTGAAACAAAGGTTTACAGTATCTGAGGTTGGCGTGTTCAGGTAATTAAGCCGTTTGGAAATTCCTGTGATAATCATGTTGACAAAATACGAGGTTAAATGATAACAGACAGTCTGACGGAAATTACAATTTTCCATATTGGTCTAGGATTAGATCTGTAGGAGTAGGTTATAGGGGGTTATAGGGGGCCGATGAGGGAGCAAGCCTCTCGTGAATTGCGACCTCTGCGAACTCTA
>JAODAC010062549.1:36051-50800 GCA_027575185.1 Mimaenictus wilsoni
AGGAGTAGGTTATAGGGGGTTATAGGGGGCCGATGAGGGAGCAAGCCTCTCGTGAATTGCGACCTCTGCGAACTCTAGGTTATAAACCAAAGAGCAATTCTCAGAATATTCATCTTATTTACAGTTACTAACAATGATATCTTCCTGAAGAGACACACTACAGGCAGATTTCCATCAGTTGATCTAATTGGGAACAACCATAGGAATCTTACAGGATTTCAGAATATCTGAAATATTTAAGAGATACTTCTACAGGTGGGACCTCACCGCAGGCTCATAAGATCTGTGGTGTTTACTTAAGTACTCATGTATCTCGTTTCTGGCCACAGGATTGTTTTCGGAATAAGAACAAGTATTGTTCCATGGAGTCGCCTGATTATATTAACATGATCAACAAGATCATGTTAATATAATCAAACAGATGAGAATCTAAGTTTAGTATTACTTCAGATTCAATTGGAGTCTTCTAAATTATTTCGATTAACACTTTGTAGTATAATTAGGAGTTTTTACTAAATGGGTTCTGGCGATGATGATATTCCTGGCGGAAAAGTTTGCAGCCGAAAACGTGAGTAAGGATCCATGCAGAAGCCTGATTATACTAATCTGATGATATTCCTGTTCATTGGAACCGAAGAGAAGCCAAGTTTATCATAACCTCTGTTATCAGCCTATTAGATCAGATCCAATTTGAATCTTCTAAGTTTTTCTGATTAAACCTTCTCAGGGATTGAAATTAAGAGTTTTTATGAAATGGGGTATGTTCAGAGAGTTGATAATATTCCTGTGGGGAAAGCTTGCAGTCGAAAACCGGGAGTAAGATTCCACGAAGAAGCCTGGTCATTCTAATCGGATGATATTCCGGTTCGAAAAACCCGATGAGAATCTAAGTTTATTCCCTGTATGTTATCAGCCTATTAGACCAGATCCAATTGGAGTCTTTTAAGTTTTTCTGATTAAATCTTGTCATGGATTGCAATTAAGAGTTTTTATAAAATGGGGTATATTCTGAGAGATGATGATATTCCTGTGGGGCAAGTTTGAAAACAAAAACAGCAAGTGGGGTTCCGTAAATAAGTGTGATTATACTAAACTGATGATATTCTCGTTCGTAGGGACCAATGAGAATCCATATTTACCATTATTGCTATGTGATCAACCCTATCAGATCTAGGTCTAGCATTGTAGACATGTTATCAACCTTATCAGAATAGATCCAATGGGATCTTCTATGTTATTTCGATTAAACCTTTCTAGGTAATAAAAGTAAGAGTTTCTACGTCAGTCTATCCTGATGTAGCATATGTTGGTTGTTAGAAGAATGTGATGTGTATAACTCAGCAAGTAAATTTCAATGGAGTACCCTGATTATATTATCCTGCAGATATTTCCATTCGTTGGGATAGATGTATGTTTAGCATTATCGTTATACAATATTAGCCCTATCAGATCCATGTTATCACTTGAATCAGATCAGATCCAATTGGATCTTCCAAGATGTTTTGATTGAATCTTTTAAGGTATTACAACTAGGAGTTTCTATCTCAGACTAAGCTGATGTAGCATATGATTGCAATGTTAGAAGAATGTGATGTGTATGCTCAGGGAGCTAATGATGGTATTCCTGTGGGGAATATTGCGAACGAATACTGCAAGCAGGGTTCTATGGAGAAGCCTGATTATATTAACCTGATGATATTTTCGTTACTTGGGACAGATGAGAATCTAGGTTTAGTATTATCACTAAACATTTTTAGTCGTATCAGATCAGATCCATGTTATCAACTTGATTAGATCAGATCGAATCTTCTAAGATATTTTGATTAAACCTTTCAAGGTAATAGAATTGGGAGTTTCGACTTCAGAATGTCCTGATGTAACATATGTTGAATGTAATAAGAATGTGATACCTTAATAGATCGGAACTTCTTCTTTGGCGCCATATTCAAATCCTCGTGCACCTTGTCCAGCAGCCAGATGAGAAACTCGAGGGCGTCGTGCTGCTGCGTACCCTTGTACTGAATGCCATAGCGTTCCACCACCTGCTTGAAAACGGTGGAGAACTCCGGATGGTACTGGCACGCCCAGAGCGACTTGAGCACGACGGCCAGCTGCTCGGTGACCTCCCCGCGGGTGCCGTGCTTCTTCGAGTTGAGCTTATTACGACGCGACAGATCGATCTTGTAACGGTCCAGCACGAAGTACTCGGCGAGGACGTCCGTATGCGAGATGCACTGCAGGACGGCGTTGATGAAGCACGTGTTGCCGTGGTTGCGCAGGCCGGTGACGCCGGGCGTATCCGCCGGCCCCCACGTCTGCAGCCCGCCAACAGGCGGCACCCGGCTGTCCCCATTCGGCAGCTGCACGCCGCCGATGTGCTGCGCGATCTTGTTGATGAACTTCCGGAACGAGGGGCGGCGAAACGTCTTCTTACTAGAGCGATGCTGCGCCTGCTGCGTCGTCACCGCCGGAGCGGTGGTCGAATCATCGACGCCTTGCGTCCCACGATTGGCACGCGTCAACGTCATCGTCGTACGCACGTCGTCCGCCTCGACGCCGACGGGGGTGGCGGTGGGCGCCGCCCCCTGCTTGCGCTTCGAGATGCGCGTGAGCGGATTGCGCGGCAACGTGAACGTGCGCTTCAGACGCGACACCTCCGTCGACGGCAGCTGCTCCGGCTGGGTCATGCCGCCCCCGGTAGTGTGTAGCTGATGATGCTTATCGCTGGTGTTGGTGTTGGTCTGCACGTCGCACATGCTAGACGTGCATCCGAGGGGCGGCTGCAGAGGGGGTGTCTGTCTGTCGCACTCGGTGTGTCCTACGATCCAGGGAGGTGGGTAGTTCACGCACGGCTCGCGGCTGGCGGCGGCATGCCTTCCGGCGCGAGATAAGGCAGGAAAAAAAATCACCCGCCGCCGTCCGTCAATTCGCTGGCGAAGGGCTAGGATGAATCGCACGCGCGCACAATCGCGTCACACTCGTCGGGCCACCGCGTCGTCGTCCTGCTGACACACAACACGCACACCGTGGTTACGCTCGCGATAGATGCATTCCTAACGCTGGCGGCTGGTTGCGATGCTCGGCTGCTGCTGCTGCTGCTGCTGGTGCGCGGCGACGACGTCGGCCATTTCACGCGATTGCAACACCTTGACTGGCCCTCAACGCCGAGCTCGGACGTTGCGCGAAACTGACTGCCCGACAACGATGCGAGCGCCCCTTATCGGCGGCCTTCGAATTTCCCGCCCAATCAGCGTTTTACATTCAAAATTACCAACTCGGCATTTGCAAATTAAAACTCATCAAAACAAACATATTATATTACAATATTTATTACAATGACACATCTATTTATACATTATAAAACACCCAACAACAATTCTTAAGTAGAATTCATTATAAATAATTCCAATTTTATCTATAGTAACATCTAACTGTAGGCAACCCACTTTACACATACCGTTTCTGTTACAAAAGTATGGCTGTAGCCTAACACTAACAATTGTAGCAACATTCAAACATTGTTTTGAAATAATTTTACAGGTTAGATTTTTGAATGTTTGGGCTTCGTAGCATAAATGGAAAGAAATCATATTTAACGCAGAATATATTATTGCATAAATGAAAATTCTGCGAGTTGTATACTCGAAGTTATTTGAAAACAAAGTTTGAGTTTCATATTTTAGTTCCACCATTTGGCCGCTATGTGGTACCGTTGGAATTGGGTCCTTTTAATCAAATGACACTAACCTAATATAACCTAATCTAACTTAATGTAACCTGATCTAACCCAATCTAACATAATCTAGCCGAACCTAACTTAATATAACCTAATCTAACCTAGTATAATCTAACCTAATCTAACCTAATCTAGCCTAATCCAACCTAATCTAACCCAATCTAACCTAATATAACATAACATAAATGCATATAAACTAATTCAACCTAATCTAACTTAATCTAACCTAATATAACCTAAGCTGACCTAATCTAACCTAATATAAATTAAGCTGACCTAATCCAACCTAGTATAACCTAATCTAACCTAACCTAACTGAATCTAACCTAATCTGACCTAATCTAACCTAATATAACGTAAGCTGACCTAATCTAACCTAATATAACGCAATCTAATCTAACCTAACTTAATCGAACTTAATCGAATCTAATCTAAGCTAATCTAACTTAATCTAACCTAATTTCATCTAATCTAATCTGAAGTGACCTAATCTCATCTAACCTAACGTAACCTAACCTAATCCATTCATACATTGAGATATCTCTGAAATGTGCTAATATTGGTTAAGTTTAAACATTTAAAAATTATGATCATTTCGAGTTAAGATTTGAAATGAAAAGCATAAAATCGGTAAATTTGAAAATGGCGCCATTTTTGAAAATCCAACATTGCCATGACTATTTCGATTGATTTTGTTTGTAATCGATTTGTCATTACTCAGAAATTTGATCGTTCTCTTTACACAAACCTTTCGACCATTCCTACTGAATTTTAGCAATATATATATAGAATAATATTCGATAATTTGTAACATTTCACACAGTACAAGTGCAACAGTGCGTAAAGATAACTGAAAAATGGCAGAGCAAAATCAAGGCGGGTCTTTTTAATTTAAATGTTTTATTCATGTATGAGTCGTATGAGTGTGACACAGAGGTGGTGGAGAACGGCGACAGCGCCACCTTTATGTCGTATCACAGCATCCCCGCATGCATATTGAGTGTTGTTGTTTATTGTTGTTTGTGTCCACGAAACACTTATTACTCTTCGTCGCAGGTCTTGATCAGAGGGTAGACGACCATGTTGGGGCCGAGACAGCCGGCGGTGTTGGCGATGTAGTCGTGGAAATTGGATTCGATGGCCCACATGAGGCGCTTGTAACCGGGCACGACGTGGGTGGGTAGTCGGCACTCAGTGCCGCGCTGCACCAGCACAAAGTTCTCGTCCTTGAAGCAGGTGTCTGTGTTCCAGATGTAGACGTCGGACTGGCCCTTGTAGCGGAAGAAGATGCCGGCGGCGTTGTCGGTACCGAGCAGCACCGCCTTGACCCCCTCCGGCTTCATGCCCACCTCCACGATGGCGCCGGCGGTCTGGCCCTTCTGGAGCGCCTCCGACTTGACGTGGTACATCTTCGGCGAGGACAGGTACGAGAAGTAGACATAATTGCCGCACTCGCGACGCACGAGCGTCATGTAGAGGACGTCCTTGGGCGTCTGGGTGCAGGCGGCGGGCAGCACCACGCGATAGCCCTTGGCGGCGAACACGTCGTAGACGATGAGCGCGCCCGCGCCGGCGTCGGCCACGTACACGAACGGGCGGCCGTCGCACGTGTAGTCGACGACGAGGTATTGGAGACGCGAGGCGGGCACCACGTAGCTGCTGAGGTCGATCACCTTCACCACCTGGTTGGTCTTCAGATTGATGGCGACGATCTTGGGCGCGCACCGCCGCACCGGCTGCTCGAGGGTGTTCACGAGGCCGATGTCGAGGGCCCAGAGGATGTCGCTCTGGCAGATGAAGATGTCCACGACCGACTGCAGGGCGTCGCAGTTGCCTTCCTCCTGCATCGGCCAGCATGGGTACGGTGTGAGCTGCGCCTGGCAACCTTTGGCACGCAGCGAGAATTTCGCCAGCGTAAACGGTACACCATGACGGTATCGAGGCAGGGCAACAATGGCCTCATCTTTGTAGATTTGCATGCGGGTGGCGATGACGTTCTTGGGGACGTAGCGGCCGGAGGAGATATAAATGCCCTTGGTGCTGTCACATGGGAAGACCATGTTGGCGCCGGTGAGTTTATACCGCAGATCCTGGACGGCGATCTCGCATGATGCGGACACCATGGCGACGACGACGGCTGCCAAGCACACGTAGCGAACGACCATCTTTGCTGGATACCTAAACAACAAGTGGCACACCATCAACAACACTATCATCACTAACCATCCATCCATCCATCCATCCATCCATACCAACATCCAATCCGCCCTCAATCATCCACATTCACTCTATGTAATCTACAATTGCCCTCAACAACCACCCTTGAAACTGCTAGCAACTTAAGACTACCAACATCAACTACCCAACAACAACAACAACAACAACACAACAACAAAAATAAAACACAACCACCGTACCTGTACTCCCGCTATGGTTGATACCGAGAATCTGTATGGTTTATGTCCGCCGAATTTCGGCTTATATATACCTATCGAAATTGTTTTCCTTTGCGATATGCAATGTTACCATTCAATGTATTGGTCATCAACTATAGTACCCCCGCGACAAATGTATATATACAAATTATAATATTTATTCTATATATTATTGCAACACGGTTTTCTGTAATAAATATTATAGGACTTCATAACACGCGGCAGTTGCAATACTGTACACCCGAATTGCCAATACTGCTTAGCTGTGTTATTTTCCTGACATTGAGACAACAATTCACACATGCGACGCATAATGCAATCGTTTGCAAATGTCCGTTACAAAACTACTAAACTATGTCTGTAAGATAGTCCTATATCATTCCACGCAACAACAACAACAACAACAACACTAATACGAAACTGTAACAAATTCTATGTATGGATTGAATTCTATCATTTGCAATAAATCCATGTAATGCCCGCCGTACATCTTGGCGGTATATTGGTTAGTACATATTTCTGAGACTTGAAGTTTGTTCAGACTACAGAGACTATTTGGTTCAAATCAGATCACTCCATGGAAGTTCAACTGGATCATGGCCAGGATGTGAACAGGACAAGTTTAGAAAGAATCTGAATCAACATATCATATAATGGCCTGCCTGACGTTTAAAAACAGATACATTTGCAAATGCCCATCATATGTTCTGAGTATATTGGTAATTTTATATTTCACAGTCTTGAAATTTGTTCAGACTACAGAGACTTTATTTAGTTCAGATCAGATCACTCCAATGAAGTTAAACTGGGTCTGACCATGGCCAGGATCTGAACAGAACAAGTTTAGAAAGAATCTAAATCAACATATCAAATAATAGCCTCCCTGACGTTGGAAATCAGATACATTTGCTAATGCCCATCCTATGTTCTGAATATATTGGTTATTTTGTATTTCACAGTCTTGATGTTTGATGTTTGTTCAGACTACATAGACTTTTTTTGGTTCAGTTCAGATCACTTTATGGAAGTTTAACTGGATCTTACCATGACCATGATCTGAACAGAACAAGTTTAGAAAGAATCTGAATCAACATATCATATAATAGCCTCCCTGACACTTAAAAACAGATACATATGTTAATGCCCATCTTACGTCCTGAGTATATTGGTTATTTTATATTTCACAGTCTTGAAGATTGTTCAGACTACAGAGACTTTATTTGGTTGAGATCAGATCACTCCAATGAAGTTAAACTGGGTCTGACCATGGCCAGGATCTGAACAGAACAAGTTTAGAAGGAATCTTAATCAACATATCAAATAGCCTCCCTGACGTTTGAAATCAGATACATTTGCTAATGCCCATCTTATGTTCTGAATATATTGGCTATTTTGTAGTTCACAGTCTTGATGTTTGTTCAGACTGCAGAGACTTTATTTGGTTCAGATCAGATCACTCCAAGGAAGTTAAACTGGGTCTGTCCATGGCCAGGATCTGAACAGGATAAGTTTACAGATAATCTGAATCAACATATCTTGTACCAGTCTCCTTGACTTCAGAAAACGGAATCTTTTCAAAACGAAGATCGTTTGTTTTAAATTGCGGAATAACGCCAATTCCATTTCTGCGAATATATTCAGGTACTCTATCTATTTGCTTTGATCTCTAACGATGATTTATACTTTCCTGTTTCAATGAACATAACTTAAAAACTCTTAAAATCCTCGTAACTGATTTGATCCCCTCAGAATAGAGCATCTTGCTTAGATGCTCAAAATCGGACAGTAAAGTTACATTTTTGAGCCTGACTTTGTTCGTTGTATCCTGTGGTTGTGTTTTCAGGTTATTTGTATCAGTCTATAACGATCTCGGAACGTTAATTTCCTTATATTTTGCGTATACTGACAAAAATTAATGGTATGATTACAATTACAACTTTCGCGTTGTTCTAGAAATGTCTGATGTGTCTGTATCTAATCCCTGACAACGATTAACACTTTCCTGTTTCACAGGAATAAATCTATTCAAAATATCATAACTGTTTTAACTCCTTCAGATTAGGCCATCTTGGTAAGATACGAAAAACAGGATCCATGAATTCAATATTTCAGGCTGACTTTGTTCGTTGTACCCTGTGGTTGTCTTTTCAGGCTACTTGTATCATTTTATAACGATATCTGATCATAAATTTCGTTACGTCTTATGAAGATTGATAGTTGGTTAATATTATAATGTTGGTGTTGTTCTGGCAATGCCGAAGAGATTCCGATCCGTGACGACGATTTATACTTTTCTGACAAATATTAAACAAAACTATTCGTAACTGCTTTGACCCCTTCAGATCAGACCAGATCAGATCACGTTGTTAAGTTACGCGAAACATAACAATACCCAGTAACATTTCAGATAATTGTGGTATACTTTATCTACCTTTGTTTTGTTGTTGTTGTGGTTTCCTCGCCAAGCTGACACATTTTCGAATGATGTGGCATTTGGTATTGCCGAGGCATTGTTGGGCTTGTTTGCCGTGGGGCATTTTAATCGACATTGACGATGGATGCAGACGGCGGCAGCCTGAAGTGGGCGAGACCATTTAGAAAGTATTTATTCGCGTTTGCAATTACACGTTCACATCACAGGCACACGTCGATATTCGAACGCCATTCGGATTAATCGAATAATTATTATTTTCATTGTTAACATGCAGGCCAATTGCTAGAAACACAAGAAACGCTAGATACGACGATGGTGTAACTCCTGACGAGTTGATTACCGCTGTGAAGGTAGTAAAAAATCCCAGAAAAGAATATTATTAGAGATTTCCATAAGAAAAAAATAAAAAATATAAATTGAGCGTAACCTTTCTCCTTTACATATGTTGTTTATATGACCCAAATGAGTACAAATTTTGAGAGCCATTTTTTGACTCTATGCAAGTGCCCTAAAACGACGATAAAAGTATGAAACTTTCAATTGATCCATCCATAAGAGGACATATTCACTCGATTTTCTCCGAAACTAGACGAGGGTGTCCCTAGATGTTCCAACAAAGCTTGTTGCAAATTCAGAGAGGAATATGCTGACGAAAAAAAATTCATGATCGAGTCGGTGCAGATAGAAGAAAGGGTTAAGTAAAGGAAAAAGAAAGGGTTCTGTAAATTCAGCTTATGTAAGTCCTGATTAATTTTAATATGTTGGGTGTCTGATCAGGCAACGTTCAGGTACTTCCTTCCTTTAGAACTTCGAAAACTATCAAAAAAGCTGAAATTCAGGTTAATTATATTCAGGATAAGACATGTTTAAATTAAAACTTGGTGGGTACCTGATTGAGCAACGTTCAGACACCCTCTTCCTTCAAAACTACGAAAACTACCAAAAAACAGTCTGCTTAATTTAGGTTATGTAAGTCCTGACTAAATTTTAACTTGTTGGGTGTCTGATTGAGCAACGTTCAGACACCTCCTGCCTTTAAAACTACGAAAAATTTCAAAAAATGCTTAAATTCAGGTGAAGTAAATTCTGGATAAGTCCTGATTAAATTTTAACTTGGTAGGTGTCTGATTGAGCGACGTTCAGACACCTCCTGACTTTAAAACTACAAAAACTCTCACAAAATGGTAAAATTTGTACTCATTTGGGCCATATAATCAACATATGTAAAGGAGAAGGGGTACACTCAGTTTTTATTTTTTTCTTATGGAAATCTCTAATAAGATTGCTTTCTGAGATTTTTTACTAACATCACAGCGGTGAGTTGATTATTAAAATGGTCATATTTCTATTACTTTGCATTCACATTCAAATGTTACGAAATGCAATTTATCACACGTTTTAGATAATTAGTCATTATTGGTAATTACTATCGTATATATCCGATTTCAATTCTAGTTTTAGTTCTAGTTCCGTGATTGATCATTTCTGTAGCCAGATTTGTCTTCTGCGTCTGAACAAAGACATTCCTGTGATTTCATTATCAATTTATCAATGTTGCCAGGCAGTGGAATTTTTTTACGTAAACATTGTACCAAGCATTACGCATGCAAATAAGTTACTAAATTGATGACATAATGTAAATTAACGTTTTGATTGCAATGTTTATCGGAGCGTTGTTGTTAGTTAGTTAAGTTTAGGTTTTGCTTAACTATTCAACTTGACGACATAGGGTTGTTTAAAATTACAATGATAACAATGGCGATGAGTATAAATACGTTTGGTGCTGTTTGCCGAAGCATATCTCTTGTACTCGTTCAACGGAGAAGAGGTAAGTGATAACAGATCCCCTCAGTCCCCTCAGTCCCCTCAGGTTACTGTTACTGATTTATCTGTAGATTTCAAAACAGGAAAATGTTGGCGAAACTCGTCTGCTTGGGCGCAGTCCTGACGGTGGCGTATGCCGCCTGCGAGAAGGAGCTCACCACCCCCATCGAGTGGACCGGTGGGAACTACGAGTGGCCCTGTGGTGCCACTAAGAAGATCTACGTCAGTTCAGGCAAGTTCCTGCCCAAGAACGTGATCGCCACCCGTGGTCAGATCTACCATGACGACCTCATCGTTGCTCTGCCTCGGTTCAAGCCTGGTGTGCCCGCCACACTCGCCAAGGTGTCCTTGAAGCCCAAGGGCTGCGAGGCGACCCTCACTCCCTTCCCTTGTTGGACCTCTCAGGACGAGACTAGCCCTGACGGTTTTATCAACATCGTTGATTTGTTCCTCGACAACCAGGACATCCTGTGGGCGTTGGATATCGGTGTGACCAATACGTTGGAGTCCCCTATTCGTCGTGCCCCGCCTAAGGTGATCGCCATCTCTATGAAGACGGGCAAGCTGTTGAAGACCCTGAACCTTTCCGGTTTGGTTGCGCAAGCCTCGCGATTGCAGTACGTCGTCGTTGAGTACTCACAGGACGGCCGTCCTTTCTGCTACATCTCCGATGCTGCCACCCGCTCCATTCTGGTCTTTGATATTGCTGGCAATAAGGGTTATCGTGTGGTCCTGCCCAAGGCTGTCGTCGCTGGTATGAGCCGTCGTGACGTTCTGTACATCGCTCTCGTGCGCAAACAGTGCCGCAACCACTACCTGGTCTTCACCTACCTGTCCTCCGGTCGCATGTTCCAGATCCGTACCGACTACCTTCGCTCTGGGTCTGCTGCTGGTCGCGTTCAGGACCTCGGTCCCAAGCCTGACAAGCTCGTCATTCTGGGTACCGATCTTGGCGCTGCCCTCTTCTTCCGTTACGAAGGCCATCCAGAGGTATACCGTTGGGACGCCAACACGCCGTTCACGAAGGCGAACTTCCAGATTGTCTACAAGAGCCCCAACTGCCTGCTGGCGACACAGGCGATGCCAGACCTCCGGCGGCAGCGTATCCGCGTTCTGGAGTCCAACTTCCCCGACTTTATCCAGAACACAGTCGGCTGTGGGGCCGTGCAGCAAGTCAACCTCATGTCGGGCAGCTGCAACTGAATCTGAAGTACTCTGTGATCCACATTTACCGGTTGCCAATCGAATAAAATATGCAACTTTATACTTATATTTTTTATTTACAATTGTTTACCATCTATGACAAAATTTTAACTTAGTGGGTGTCTGATTAGACAACGTTCAGACACTTCATTCTTTTAAATAAAACTGCAAAAAGTACCAAAAATGGCAAAAATTCAGGTTAAGTAAATTCAGGATAAACTAACTTCAGACCTTCGAAAACTATCAAAAAAACTTTGGTTAAATATATTCAGGATAAGCCATGTTTAAATTAAAACTTCGTGGGTGTCTGATTGTGCAACGTTCAGACACCTCCTTCCTTCAAAACTACGAAAACTACCAAAAAAGTCTGCTTAAATTTGGGTTATGTAAGTCCTGGCTAAATTTTAACTTGTTGCGTGCCTAATTGAGCAACATTCAGACACCTCCTGCCTTTAAAACTACAAAAACTTTCAAAAAATGCTTAAATTCAGCTTTAGTAAATTCAGAATAAATCCTGACTAAATTTTGACTAGGTGGATCAGGCAACGTTCAGACACCTCCTTCCTTTAGAACTTGGAAAACTATCAAAAAAGCTGAAATTCTGGTTAAATATATTCAGGATAAGACATGTTTAAATTAAAACTTGGTGGGTGCCTGATTGAACAACGTTCAGACACCGCCTTCCTTCAAAACTATGAAAAATACCAAAAAAGTCTGCTTCAATTCAGATTATGTAAGTCCTGATTAAATTTGAATTTGTTGGGTGGCTGATTGGGCAACGTTCAGGCACCTCCTGACTTTAAAACTACAAAAACTCTCACAAAATGGTTAAATTCAGTTAAAGCAAATTCAGGATAAGTCCCGACAAAATTTTAACTTGGCGAGAGTCTGATGAGGCAACGTTCAGACACCTCCTTTCTTCAAAAATAATTTTTGTGTTCTCAGGTTCGTGTATCATTCAATAAAGATGAATAATTGAAACCTAATCTCCAAGTTGCTAGTTGCCCAGCTCACATTTCTACCACAGAAAAGTGAATGTTTCCTAGAAACCTGAAGCGGCCACACTTCCAATCATAAATCTAGTCATAAATGTGAATAGTTTATCCGTAAATTGACTAGATCTACATAGCTAATTATCCTGTAATTTCCTATTGTTTTACTGACCGATCAATTTCATCGATGGCATTGATGAACGCAACACGGCTGTGTTAAGCAATTGTTTAAATTCAATTTCAATTAAATCAACGTAATTGTACAATTCAATGATTATTACTCGCTTTGGAATAAAACAAAAAAAAAACAACTCAAAACAATGGAAAATAGAAAGGTCTGCTTGTTATTGAATCAATCGATGCACGTTTTCATTTTGTGAATCGTTTCTTGTATTTCTCATTTCTCGCCTCTAACTTGCAATAAATTGCGAAAAACCGCTCAAATCTCTTACTTCTATTGTCTCTCAATCTGGTTAATAGCATTGTTGCAAACTGCAGTGACGCTTTGCAGTAATTGACAAACTGTGAAATACTGACTCTGAACGTTATTGTCATACCTTATGTTATGTGTTCATCTTGCGTGTTCGTTCTTCGGCTGAGAAGTTAGGAGGATATTTAATCTCGCTTGTCCCAGTACGTACGTCGTCGTGCAAGACGTATTGTTATGCATGCAACTCGATAAATCTGGCATTAAGGTGCGCTAAATGATACTATATACCGATAAATGCACAGCAAAATGATAGCAAATGATTGCAAACAAAACCACACTGGTATGCGCAAGCCACATACATGTCTATATGTATGCGTATATGACTGTGAATGCATTTATGAATGTATGTATCTAGGTATGAATGCGCATGATTGCAAATGCAAGCGCACACAGTGGGTGCGAAAAAGTTCAAGGATTTGATTGGGTCTGCATGTTCGCTGCGGTTATGTGGGCACATAACTGCACTGCTACAAAGTATTCATATATTTTATATCGTAACTTGCATAACTTCCTCATTGTCCTATACGAAATTAGGTTAGATTGTACTAGGTTAGGCTTAAATTCAGGTTATGTAAATACCGGTTAAGATCATTCAGGTTAGGTTATGAGTAGTATAAGAATAGTTAGTTTAAACGCTGTAAGAGTCTGATTACGTAATGTTCAGACTCCATCATATGTTCAATAATTTCAAGTTAAGTTTATTCAGGGTAAATCCCAACTAATTGGGAATTTAATTTTCGTAAGAGTCTGATTAGGCCATCTTCAGACTCCACCTTATGTTATACAATTTCAAGTTAAGTTTATTCCGGGTAAATTCGAACAAATTGAAAATTTAATCTATCTAGGTGTCTGATTAGGCAACGTTCAGACACTACCATATGTTATATAATTTCATGTTTAGTTAATTCAGGGTAAATTCGAACAAATTGAAAATTTAATCTATCTAGGTGTCTGATTAGGCAACGTTCAGACTCCTCCATAAGTTATATAATTTCATGTTAATTTTATTCAGGGTAAATCCCAACTAAATGAGAATTTAATCAACGTAAGAGTCTGATTAGGCAACGCACAGACACAACCGTATGCTGTATAATTTCATGTTTAGTTAATTCAGGGTAAATTCGAACTAATTGAAAATTTAATCATTGAAGGTGTCTGATTAGGCAACCCTCAGACCCCTCCATATGTTATACAATTTCATGTTAAGTTTATTCAGGGCAAATCCCAACTAATTGGAAATTTAATCTTTGTAGGAGTCTGATTAGGCAACGTTCAGACACCTCCTTATATTTCATAATTTTATTTTAATTTTATTCAGGGTAAATTCGAACAAATTGAAGATTTAATCTACGTAGAAGTCTGATTAGGCAATGTTCAGACACCTCCTTATGTTAGATAATTTCAAGTTAAGTTTATTCCGGGTAAATTCGAATAAATTGAAAATTTAATCTATCTAGGTGTCTGATTAAGCCACGTTCAGACACTACCATATGTTATATAATGTCATGTTTAGTTAATTCAGGGTAAATTCGAACAAATTGAAAATTTAATCTACGTAGATTTTTGGGATTTTTGGGATTTTTGGGATTTTTGGGATTTTTGGGATTTTTTGGGATTTTTGGGATTTTTGGGATT
>JAODAC010062660.1:0-50701 GCA_027575185.1 Mimaenictus wilsoni
TTTAGATGTGTTAATATGGCTTATTTTCGTGCGAAAAGTCGTTTAATCGCATCGAGAGATGGATAGCTGCAACGGTTTAGAAAATAAGGGGGGTTAAGTGTGTATGCGTGTGTGAAAGAGAGAGTATAAGATTTAATCCCAGTAGATGAAGAGCCACATAAATTATTTTTGTTATCAATAGTCGATAATAAATAAATCAAAATATATATATTTAGAACAAATTGAAATGAAATTTGTCGCAAATGATCTGAAAACAAATTAATAACCAATTGGTTACACAGTTACCCAGTTTAAACATCAATTATCATTAAAAATCGATTAATTAAAGATAATAAACTGTGTTATGACTAACAATAAGTGTACCTCAATTGAATTGGCTCGCGAATCGTCTTCTTTGGCCGGCCCAAAGGCGATAATAAGTGCCGCATTTAACGACAAGCAAATGAACATTAGTAATAAATAATCGCCTGGATAGTTATTTTTAGTTATTCACAAAGTACGTCGTGTACATCGACGGACGGGCATCTGGGTGGTGGTGTGGCAAAATCGTGACCGGACCGGCTCGCAAAAGTGTGCACACACACATACTGACCGTAAACGAGGAATTATTGAAATAATTAATTTAGTTGACTGCCGACCGTTGGCATCGAAACAACGAAGCGGAACAAAAGACGTGTGTGCGCGGTTGTTCACAATAATAACAATTTACACGGTATTGTGTTTGTCTCTGCCGTTGCTACTGGTGCCACTGTTGTTTTTTGTAATACACATTCAATGCTTTATTCTGAAAACCAAACGAAAACAATTCGCCGAGCATGAATAATTACACGCCGAATTGTGTGCATTGTATTGTCGGTTGCACATCGGGCGAGTATGTGATGCTGGAGCCTGATACGGAGACGCTGCTGCAATCGTCGGGATGTTTTCATATTGCGTCGGTGCAATTATGCCGGCTGCTAACATCACGCGTTGATCATCTCAAGAGTAAGAGTTTTTTTTCGTTCGGTGTTGTTGGATGTTGCAACTTGCGAAATGCACGTTGCATAAAGTGGATTAACTCGTTGTTGTTGCAACGGGGCGGTTCCCTCAGCGAAAGTTTCCAGGCAGTAAAACGCAGCTTTGATCCTGTGGTCGTACCTAACTTCGTTAGGAAAGTTTTAATTAGGTTTTGGATGATTATTCTTGGGTTTTTCTGAAGCACGGAGGAGGATTTATGAAGCAGGTTTTTGTTGGATGATGTTATTAATAAAATCCAGTGGTTGTTTCGTAGCTTTTTCATGATTTTTTAATGATTTTTTTATAAGAAGTTTGAAATTTGTTTGAAAGTTTTAAAGAATCTCAAAAATAATATTAAATGTCGAAGGAGACGTGAAACGACACTAGGCATACCAAAAATATATTGATATCTATAAATACGGATATATTGAAGATGAAATATCGATACACTCTGGTTTGGTTAAATGACGCTATCGAGAATATAGATCATTTTTTGTACATGCTGCTGTTGACCCACGGGTCATTAGTAGGATGGTCACGTTCTATTTATATATTTAAACATACATGTCTAAAAAACGGAAGGGTTATCATTACAACACCATTTAAGGATATTTAAACCTGCATTTATTTAAGATAAAAGTTAGTCTTCTCTTAAGAAACGTTTAGTAGTATCCATAGAAATACTTCGGTACTTTAGACGAGGCTCCGCCCCTAAGATTTGATTTGGAATAGTTATTTTAAAGTTCAGTAAAGTTCTTCAATTAAGTAGGACTTTAATAATCGCTTTGCAACGTGGATTTATATACAAGAATGGGGCAAGTTATTTTTGGACACCCTAGAAAATGAATTTGTCCTGATCTGTCTTTCTTTTTTTAATGAATTTGTTCTCTTATCGACTTTTCGACCCCCAAAAATATATATCTAATTTGTTGTCTGAGACCACTTTTTTAAATTTCTAAAACAACGTTTTAAAAATTTCATTACGAAATTAATACGATATTCATTGAAAACCAAAATATGAGACATCCCCCAGTTGCATGCATTATATTTTTTGTTTTTTAACTAAATAATCATGAAAAAATATCAAATCATAAAACATCTATAAATTTAACACAGCATTCAATGCCTTGCAACAAACTCAACGCAATGGCCATACTTTTAGATCGTTTAGTCGTAATTACCAATTGCGCCAGCAACAAGATCGTAATTACAACCATTACGTATTTGCAGAGTGGCAATATGATGACACATTTTCTCAATTCGTCGCTATCTACTAGTCGAAATGTTCTAGCTCGACTCTTTATGCGTGACCTTATGAAATGAAAAAAAGCCCAATGAAAAACCAAAGAATGTTGCAAACCACATGGCAATAGAGATGTAATCCATATTCACAGTGAGTGCGCCTCCATGACGGGAATATGGTGATTAAAAATGAATTTATGCTTCATTCCGCTCGTTTAATGCGCTTTAATGGCAGCCGTTCCGGCATTTCGTGCATAGTTTCGAACAGATTACGAACGCGATGAGATGTAGCTGTAAACTTTTCTCAAGTTTCCAGAGCGATGATGATTGTGGATGCGTCGATTGACACGCAACGTTTAGTAATTTCAACTTGATGCGTTGATGAGTTCACGCAGTCGGAAAAATGGCAATGAAAATGCCATTGGGCGAGTAGTTATAATGGTCGTAATTAGTGCACGATGCAAATCCGACTGCATGGTCTGTAATTGCGCCGGCAAAAGACGCTTTTGTGGACGTAATAATTAGCGATGTTGTTACGTGCGTAAGTGACGTGATGGGTGTTATGTTTCACACTGTAATTATTTGTGGTTGGCTTGTTGAGATTTTGAGAATTATATTTCTGGAAGTAATGAGATAGTTATGGAAAATGACGTGTGGTTGTCGTTGCAGATATTCGCCTGCAGTTAAACGAACAGTTGCGATGTCTCGACATGCGAATGGAGGCGCAGGTGGCTCTTGTCACAGAGTTGCAGGATTTCTTCCGGCGGCGAGGGGAATTGGAGTTGGATTATTCGAAGAATCTGGATAAACTTGCCAAGAGTCTTCAGCTGAGACACAAGGAGCAGAAAGCCAAGTAAGTATTGTTCATTTTAAGCATCAACACCAGTAATGTAGAATTTTAATACTAAACTTGGCAAAATTAGTATCATCTGCCATTTTAAAACAAAACCTGTCTGTTTCTTAGACGTGAACAATGGTCACTATTCTCGAGCTACGCCTGCTGGCAGCAGTTAGTCACTCAGACCAAGAATCTAAGCCGAGATCACGTCGCCCTCTCCGAAGTGTACTCCACGCATCTCGTCTCTCGGCTCGGCCAAGTCATGGAAGACGTACAGCGTATCTACAAACGGTGTCGTGAGATCGGTTATGAGATGCACGAGGAGATCCTACGCGTCCTTCACGAGTTGCACACCACGATGAAGACGTACCACACCTATCAAGGGGAGTTGAGGTCCGCCGAGGCGAAACTACGCTCTGCTGAGCTGGCGAAGACCAAGTACGAGCAGAGCATGCCGGCAGAGAAGTTGGATCGCTCCAAGAAATTCAAGCTGCTGGTGAAGGAAGTCATGAAGGTACGCAGTTGTTGTTGTTATCGTTATTATTATTCTGTGGCGCTCGACTCGACGGCTTTCCGTTTCCGTCGTTCATGAGCTGCTATTTCCGAGTTGTTTGACGACTTGACTTTTACTTGAGTGCTATTTCCACTGCTATTTCCAGCGTAAGAGTAAATACACGGATTCGAAGACCAAGGCACTAAAGGCTCGGAATGAATACATCCTCTGCCTGGAGGCGTCAAACACTACCATTCACAAGTACTTCGTTGATGACCTCTCTGATCTTATCGACGTGAGTGTCCTCGTTTTATAATTACTTCTTTTGAGTTACTATTGTTAGCCACAGCAAGGATATACTCGTATATTTGAATTTTCTTCAGTATGAAGGTGGATGCTGCATTTATTGTGTATAGTTAATTTTTGTACTTTTCTTACGGATCTACAGAATTGTTACGAAGGAACTTTCAATACGAAGCGTTTTCTAATGTTTGGAGCTTCTTCTGAAGTTGATAGTTAATTAAATGTTCTTCTATATAGTGTATGGACTTTGGATTCCATAATTGCATTTCACGAGCATTATTGATGCACGTGTCAGCTGAGGAAGGTCGACAGCGATCGGTACAAAGCGGCATGGACACCCTCTCTACATGTATCAACACCCTCGACTCACGATTGGACAAGCAGAAGTTCCTGGAATACAACCACAGTGCGTTTATGATTCCTAAAAAGTTTGAATTTCAAGGACAGAAAACAGAAGAGGTAAGTTCATCCCTTGCTTTTCTTTCTCCTTTTTTCTGCAACAAGAAGATTTTCTTTAATTAAGATAAAATTCGCTAGACTATACAGTAAGAACAACATATGATATTGCTTGATATGTAATCTTATTTATTGTGTTTCGTAAATTCGTAAAAACAGCCGGTGGAGCCGGAAATATCGAAGATATTACATCAAGAGATGGAGGCGCGATTAAATCAACTCCAGCAGCGCGTCACCTCGCTGCGTACCGAGTCTGAGGAGGTGTGGAAAACGCTGGAGACGGCTGAATCGACGTTGTTAGAGATGCTCAATGCGAAAGACTACGAATGTGGTGCATATTTCGGAGAGCAGGCAGTGCCTGTGAGCAAACCGTTAGAAACGGCATTGATTAAATTACGTGCCGACAAGCAGGAAACTGAGGAGTTTTACGTCACAGTAAGTTCATAATTTTCAATATGATGAAACTCACATATTTCTGGATATCTTTTTTTGTCAGAAAAACCTTACCGTTCTGTAGTTAAATGTGAACATTTACGGTACGATCCGTCATTATTAATCTACAAAAAAAAATTAAGAATAGATTTAAAATTTTACAGAAACTACGTGAATATTTCATCTCTTCAACAAAAATCGCCCGCCTGGATGCAAAACAAGAACACATTAGACAAGTATTAAAGACAGAAGCACCCGAAATCAGCGGAACCTTAAAACCGGCAGCGAAAACACCGCGCCGGAAACGCATCGGTCGTTACCAGATGAACGGACAACCGAAACTCTTCGGTGGATCGCTTGAGGAGTACGTTGAGGCAACCAACACCGAGATTCCCTTGATTATCAAATCATCTGTTCGAGTCATTAATTTATATGGTACGCCGCGCCGCCTTCTAAACCTTTATTAAAGCTGGAAATGGTACTATTTTTCCCTTTTTTATGTCGACAGGTCTACATCATCAAGGAATCTTCCGTGTTTCCGGTTCCCAAGTTGAGATCAACAACTTCCGCGACTGCTTCGAGCGGGGTGAAGATCCTCTTGCGGATATGACAGACGCGTCGGACATTAACAGCGTCGCCGGAGTTTTGAAACTTTATTTGCGCGAGCTGCGCGAACCTTTGTTTCCCATCATTTATTTCGAGCAGTTTATGGATCTGGCGCGTAAGTTTCATCACAAAAACTCTACGTTCTCTTGCTTAAAACATTACGTTTCTAGAACTTGAATCCAAAAGTGAGTTTATCGAAAGGATGCGCGAGTTGGTGAAAAGTTTGCCACGGCCTGTGATGATTGTCATGCGATATTTGTTTGCGTTTCTCAACCAGTAAGTTTATTCTACTGTTATAAGAAAAATTGTAAAGAAATAAAAATCTTTACAATTTGTACTTTTTGATATTGACTTTTTTGCCTTTAATTATATTTATTGTTTTTTTTTTTCAATTTCAGTTTATCAGAATTTTCGGATGAAAACATGATGGATCCTTATAATTTGGCGATTTGTTTCGGCCCCACGTTGGTGCCGGTACCTGAAGATAAAGACCAAGTGCAGTTTCAAAATCAAGTCAACGAGTTGATTAAGAATATTATTATGTATAATGATGAGATATTCCCGAACGACATTGGGGGTTGTGTTTATGAAAAGTATATTTCTCCCGAGCCAGATGACCAGTAAGTTTTTCTTAAAACTAAAAAGTACCAATATGTTTGGAATTTAACGTTTTTTTTGTTATTTCAACAGTGACGTTGGAGATTCTCCTTCTGACCATGCCCCTGACGATATCGACTCAGAAGTTTATCCTTCTGAAGATGGTATGTATCTTTTATTAAGTCACATATGTAAGAAACTTAAGAAACTTTTGTTTTGGGGTTAGATTCAGAGAGTTTAGAAGCCACAGCTCAGTTCGATTTCAATGCACGCTCCGAACGAGAATTGTCGCTCAAAAAAGGTGATACAGTCACACTCTTTGCTCAGGTTTCCAATGATTGGTGGAAAGGTGCCGTAAATGGCAATGAGGGATTGATTCCGGACAAGTATATTTTGTTAAAAATGAAGTAAGTATAAAAAATATATTTATATTTTTTAAATATACATTCAGAGTCTACGCAGACTGTTCCAACTTTTATCAGTTATAATATCAAACCTACGCAACTAATCGAAAATGTGTTGCAGAAGTTTGTAGCAAATTCTTACCCTAAATATATCTTGATTAACTAAGAAATTTAACCACAAAAACTACCCTAATCTAACCTGACCAAAATATAATCTAAAAATTAATCATTAATAATTGATTACAGAGATGACGATAGAGACAAACTCGACAACTTAAAGTCCTCCTCATCGGAAGAATCAATGCGACGTCGTGCATCTAGCTCGAACGATTCGATGCTCTCCGAAAACTCCTACCCCTCGCCGCTGATCCAGTGCAATCAGATCACGTGGACGACGGTACCGGACATGTCAGACACTGCCACCAACAACACATCGTCATCCGTGCTCATTACGACGCCAAGAGAGGTACTAGAAACAACCGTTTAACAACCCCCCTCACCCCGTAAATTCCCTAAAAACAACAACAAAGCAAAGAGAAAAACACAGTGCTTATCCTCCAAAAACTGACCTCCCGTTAACAGAGGGAGCTCTGAACGCTGTTTAATGCTGTGCTGTTAACTATTTTGTTATATATTACGTGAATAATCTTTGAAGCTTTGTATTTTTTGTTGTGTGCGTAATCTTCGATATGTTTTATGCATTGCCAAAATACGTAGAAGTAAAAAAAACGATCATGATCTCATTTTTTACAGTAAGTACTGCAAGCAATATTTTGAGTTTTTGTGAAAATTTTTCATAGTGAAAAAATAATAGAAAGAGAAAATACTGCATGGAACGACGACAAAATCGAAATACAAAGTGCATGGCTGCATGATGTGATAATACTGCAATGCTTTAAATGTATTTTATGAACTTATTAGGTAAAATTAGACCTTTTTGTACTGTTTTAATTCGTTTTTTTTGTACGTATTTTTATGTATTCTTATTTTGTGTACGAGTATGGTTGAGTAATTCGTTCGTAGATGAGCAGTATTACCGTATGTAAATATATGAGGCATATCTAAGAGGTGTTCGAGGTTTCTCTGTATTTATTTAGTATTAGTATTATTTTGTTTCTTTGTATTTACCGAATAAATTGTATGCATGCATTTGTTTTGTGTTCTATTGTAGTGTGGTACCTTACTGTTTTGTTTTGTTAAGGACGCGTTATTAATATTGAATGTTTTGTGTTCTAATTATTGGCGGTGTGTTTCTACGTAGGTGTAATATGATTTTCACACGATTTATTGGTTTTTCATATAGTATATATGCTAGATCAACTCAATCGCACACACACAGCGAGCGACACACAACGTGCGCTGTTAAAGCTTTTTGAAGGTGAGCTCAAATAGATTGCATGCGTTCTGGGAACAAAAAAAAAACTATACAAACGCGTTTGGTTTTTCTCGACTTTTGTTAACATCGTTTAACACTATTCTTATATTCTCACCCTCACAGTCAGAGAATCCAAGCCCGACTGTACCACATAATCGCCAATTAGTGCCATAAATGTGAAATTCAAACTTTGTTTTAAAATCATTTCTAATATAGACTTGTAGAAATCTCATTCATGTAGTAATTGATACTCTGTTGAATGTAATTAAATGTAGTAAATGGTTTGGGGTATATCCTGTGAAGACAAAAGGTAGTGTTAGCTTTCTTAACGATTAAACTATCTTTGGCTTTATAGAATAAACAAGATAATAAATAGATAATAAGAACCAATTACTGCATTAATCAGAATTCTATAACCTTTATTAATAACCTTTTTAATGTTATATAACCTTTTTTAATGTTATTTAACCTAGAATTATGTTGAATTTTTGAGGCTATTGATCATTTGAGTCAGATTATTTAGTCTTAGCATCGTTAATACTTTAAGCATTATTACTACCCTGTTTAACCAAACATATTTAACCTAAAATTATATACATTATGAATATTTGGGTTGTGGGTGTTATGTTATTATTCATTCCTTGTTCATTTGTAGTTTTATTGTAAGTAACGTTACTAATTCCAGTGTATCACAGTGAGAATTGTATTTGTGAAAGGTTTGGTGGTTGTTCATTGTTCCAGAGCCAGCCTGTAGATAATCCACCGGAAACTACGCATAACGCCACCAAACATGAAGAGGTTGTGATTTCCCATCGTACCACCATTAATATCAACGCCAGTGCCACGTCTGCTCAGCAGAATATCGCTGTGAATGGAACCTCATCGTCGTCACCACCAGCCGCGTCCCCGGCACCACCGGTACGCAAATACGACACACACCCCGGTGCCCTAATAGACCCAAAGTCAAAGACTGATAGTAAGAGTATAGAACGTGAGTTTAACATAGAGCTGCGAAAGAAGGAACTATCTGGTGTGAAGTCGGCACCTATATCTAGTAGCAATTCACTGCTGGATTCTACTAACGACGACAAACCGGACGCGGTGAACTTTAGTCAGAATCGTGAGCAATGGCAGCGCAGGGCCAACTCCCAATCGCATATCAAAGTCGACGGGCTGGTACAACGCGATGCAAGACGTTCTGAGTCCTGGGGACGAAATCACACGCCCGATTTGGTGATGGATCTGCCTTTGGTCGCTGGTGGGACGAGTCCCAAAGACGGCATTAAGAAGTCTCGGTCTGTGGGTGATGAACTCGATGGCGAGGATGAAACAGCGTCGGTGAAGTCTACGGATAGCCCATCGGGTTTGGAGAGTCCCGAAATGCAAACAGCTGCAGAGCGTTTCGCCAAACAGAACCAATGCACCCTCAAAAAGAACACAAAATTGCACATAGCACACGCCGCGTCGGTGGATGCCGCCGTACCACATCCTTTAGTTGATCTCGTTGCGATCTCAAGTCCTGCACCTGAACGCAAGTTAATCACCTCCACACCTACGAACAGCACCTTCAAACCGCAGATCAAGGCCAAGCCTGCTGTTTTGAAGAAACCTGCCTTTGGCGTCCAACTACCACCGTTAACACCTGAGGTTTTACGGAAGAAGGACGCTGATGTGACGACCTAAATGAATCAAAAACAAGAAAGACCCATTAGAACTCATAAAAACTTAAAAAAGAAACCTTGAAAGACACAAAAAGGAACTCACTCAAAGAACACTGGACATAAATCCAAATATTTTTTTACCTACTTTTTCGTAGATTTTTAGTGGTGAGCGCGAACAAGATGGCCACCTTCATGACGTCCGTGAAGAGAAATAATGGCCGACAGTACGGTACGTACATGCACAAACAAAAATTACATGCACATTGAGCGAGTTTTATACTTATTTACTCGCTATGATATGAACACGTAAAACATTTGAAACGAAGGCATGTCTTCCATGTATGAGAGATGTTCGGGAAACAAGTATTTACAATTTACACTCAAAAACCTAAGAAATAAGATAAAAAAAATCGTCGTTAAAATACCGACACCGCATGGCCTGGTTGTTCCCGGTTGCTCTTATGTAGAACATAAACGAAAACAACTAATAGCGATATGTTGGTTAGGTGTAGGTTGATATAAGTGACCCGGGTGGTACCAGAAGTGACAGTGATACCACGGAAATGGTAACTGGGAGATTGAGAGGGATATTTTTGGACCATTTGTATGAAATGCACGCCTAGGAAGCACATTTGAATATCGAAACGTTACAATTTACTCCTAGACAATAACGACTTCCAACCATATTCCCAAAAAACATCATATCTGGAATTTTCTCTATCAAAAAGTACCAAAATTTATAAATTAATTGATTTAATGAAAGATTTTCCCTCCAGAAATGACTCAAAATATGTTTATCGGAAGTTTTTCAAACGTTTCTCCCAGCAAGGAAGCATATTTTACAAAATTGATCTTGAAATTAATCAAATCCAATTAAGTTTATTGGAACTTTGATCAAACTTTGAGCAGTTTCACAGCTCTTTGTTGCACGCTTGATTTTCTGACGCCCAGCCCATTAATATTTAATGAAACGTCTCGTCAAACAAAGTTCAAGTGCACAGATTAAAGCTCAGTAAACCAAGCTCAATTTATCACGGCACACAATTTTCCTCATTTCCAAAACAGATAAACAAAACTTACGAAAAGTTGTTTTTGTGTCCTAGCTTTCCAATGTGTATCAAAATATCGTAATGTGATTGTCGTAAGCCAAAGTTGTCAAAACTTTAAAATTTCTTTTAAGAAGCGCAAAAAATCATACATTTTTGCGTGTTCTCTTGAGTTAATTCGATTTGAAATGCAAGTACTCGTATAATGGACGCAAATCAAAAAGAACGTTTTATTTAAGTATATATAATATGAGACTGAAACAAAACATTGTAACTCGTTAGTATTTTGTTAAGTATACCTTAGTAATCCAAACAGGGTGGCTTAGAGAAACCTCGGTAGAAGAAAATCATGCTAAACAAAGTGAACAAAAATATAATTATATAAACACTTGTATTGGAAAGTATATAACACGGCGCGAATAACGCAAATTTTCTTTTGGTAAGCAAAAAAAAGGAGATAAATACTCAAAATGTCTAAAATCGAGACGTGCCTATTTGCCAGTAATGTTTCGATCATTATTAAACGGCAAAATTCGAATAATTCGGTATTTTACAAAGAAACATTAACATGAAGGGTATAAACGTTTGAAAGCCATCTTTGGGGTGCTTTTTATTGTTTAGCTGACGAGATTGGTGTGATTTTAATTGTACTTATCGTATTTTTAAAAGTTATTTATGTTAAGCGGACCCCGCGCGTGCCACGTAGCGGAAAAAAATGGGCCTAAAATGTGAAATTCAAGCTTTGTACTAAAATATTTTCTAATCTGCATATCTTAGAATTCTCATTCTGCTAATAGAGTGAGCAAATTTCACATAGAATCGATTGGTGCATGATTTACAATCCTATGATATGGGAAATTTGATTTAAAATGTAAACTTTAAAACCACTCATTTTCGGAAAACTCGAGTTTGGACTCGTTATATTTCTTAATGACTACAGTGCATCGCGGCGCGGCGTAAGTGGCTACGCTAAAACTACATTTAATAGAGAATCGATTATTACAAGAGTGAACATTCTATGATGTGTAGATTAGAAAATTTTATAAAATAGAAGTTTTAGATCAAAGTTTGAATTTCTCATTTCAGTTTCACTATGTGTTGCTACTTCCGCGTACAGTCAACGTAGGGTCCTCTTAAGGGATGTCAAAAGTTCATTATGTGTTACCAGTATATATTTTGTATAATTAACTTTGTAAAAAATGGTTGGAGCATTAAGTGAAAAAGCTCTACTGCTCATGCGCAAATGTCTGAATGGCGACTGATAAGTAAGATACGCATGT
This sequence comes from Mimaenictus wilsoni, assembly GCA_027575185.1. Taxonomy (NCBI): domain Eukaryota; kingdom Metazoa; phylum Arthropoda; class Insecta; order Coleoptera; family Staphylinidae; genus Mimaenictus; species Mimaenictus wilsoni. Next base: position 11,730 of record JAODAC010062660.1, read on the forward strand.
ATTAAAAGAAGAATGACAGTTGAGGAGCAGATTATATTACTACGAACATTTGACATCCCTAAATATTATAAAAAAAAATCTGTTTTATAAGATTTGACTGTATTCAACTAGCTTTAATTCTTGTTATTACAATCTCGCCCCCTTTCGAAAACGCCTGCCTTAATCTACAATGAGAGATTTGGTACAAAACTATCAACCTTTAAAACTTAAATATCGATTCTCCACGTGGTATAAACACCTGTGTGTGTTGGAAACACGTGATTATGTTAATAACTATCAACGGTGGCTTAATCCACTATGATTAAACCCGGTTGAGTGGAAGGAGTGCAAGTTCGTTGCGTTTTTCTTTTTCAAATTTCGTTTAACTGCATTTTTCGTAGTTTAAACGCTCAAAACAGTGGTTGAGCGCTGTGTATACTAGATACTATACTATTACGTACTCGTAGTTATCTCGTAATTAACTTCTTAATGCGGTTATATTGCATTATGTGAAAAGGTTGTCTACATGTTTGGCGAAGTGAATGCGCTTGCACGTTGCGTATTATTATTATTTTGCGGAAGTGTATTGACGCATTTTGTGTCTGAAGGTGCCGGAACACGTGTAGGCTTTTGATTCGCCATGGACAGCTATGTCGGGGACGTGGGTTGGAGGGATGTGTTTACATTGTACTCTTTAAATGTCAAAATTTACAAATATCCGAATAAAACTTATAATTGTCATGAGGGAGATTTGTTTCCTCTATGTTTTCGTTGCACATTAAATTATTTTTTACTTAGGTAAGTATATTTATTCATTTTTGAAGGTTTTCATGAGTTTAATGGGATTTTAAGTTTTAAATATATGAACACCCTTAAACCTATCAAAGACACAAAAGAGGAACGCATTGTATATAAATCAAAATATTTTGTTGCCAACTTTTTCTTACAAAGAAAGCGGAACACAAACATGATTTTTATGTCAAAATTAAGACGATAATGTGATAAATATGTATTGTTATTTCTGGTAATTACTAAAAGAAGGAAGTCCGTTATTATTTGGATTGGAACTCCCATTAGATGTTACAAACATGTACACAGTACAGTTCCCTTCTATCTACAGGACTGAAGACTTCGTGCCCTGATTTAGCACACATCAAATATTTTTCATAAATATATTTACTTCCTAGGTTTAAACTCAATTTTAATATCATCCTTAACTCTAAGAACGATATCAATAATGAGCGTAATATCTTCGGGCTTATCAACGGGAAGTAAAAGGAAATTCTGCACAATGGCAGCCAATTTGCATTTCATATTCAACATGGCATACTTCTGACCAATGCAATTCCTTGGTCCTGCACTGAATGGCAAGTAGGCATACGGATGTCTATCCTTTGAGTTCTCCATAGTAAAACGTTCCGGAATGAATTTGTCAGGTTCAGGGTAAATATGTTCCAGGCGATGCGTATCATAAATATTCAGAATTAAAACGGTTCCTACCGGTACCTTATAGCCGGAAGATGTAGTAAACTCCTCACCACACATTCTGGAAATTAAAGGAACACTTGGATACAGTCTGAGGGACTCCTTTATAACCAACTCCATATAAGTCATTTCGTTCAGGTCGTCGTACGTTGGGAAACGGTTGCTGTCCAAAATGGACGTTACTTCTTCATAGAGTTTCTGTTGGACATCACTATGATTAGCAAGAAGCATTAGTAAAAATTGTAGAGCCATAGAGATGGTGTCATGCCCTTCGAACATGAAGGTGTCCACTTCTTCACAGATACCTTCATAGTCAATCTCTCCACGGTTCTTAGCAGAGAGAAGAAGATCCAACATGGCAAGTTGCTTACTTTTACTATGATCAAGATCGAGATCATCACCTGCTTGAGCATGTTTTACATCAGATTCCTTGAACGTTTTCTCACGCTCGTGGATTACATTCTTGGTGAATTTCTTCAAATAACTGAGGTGAAATCTTTCACGGTAAAATTGTATCGTAAACAGGTTTGTAATATGAAAATATAACCAAGGACGAGTCACACGATATACAGCAATCTCGCCCATTCTACAAACATTCCAAAAATAACCGTGATCAAAGGAATTTAAGTACCTCTTACCCATGAATTGCAGTTCTGTATTTCTTTTCAGAGGTTGAATCGTTTAAAGTTGTCCCCATTGCGGCTTCTGAAATAATCAACAAAAATAAGTATTGTATTGATAATAGTCCATATGATCAAATTGAACCTGCAATTGTATGCAAAGATGATTTGTGTATATGTGGAAGAATATTGGTCTCCTTCTCAGGATCAGCCCGAAGATCAGAAACAAATTTAGTTGAGTGCTTATTAAATACACTAATAAATCTCTTCAGAATATTGAAATGAAAAGTAGGAGTCAAAATTTTGCGACGATGCTGCCACTTGTCAAAGTTGCTAGTAAGAAGACCTTCCCTCAACCACTCATGTAACAGTTCATAGATCGGGCTTTTTTCATGGTGGGCCATATTCGAAAGAACCGTCTGAAACAATGTAGCAAAGTTTAAGAATGGAGAAGATCTCGATGAAATAAGTAGTGAGGAAAACAGAAACAGGCTTGGTGAAATTCACAATTGAAGGATAGTGGAGTGGTGGAGGAATGGATGGATGAGAATGCATTGGGAATGGCTTGCATTGCAAGAATTTTAGCACAGAAAATATTGGAAGGGCAATGGGAACCGGTGGTCAGGGTGTGACCTAGTTATGGGCGTGGGGGACAGATTGAGATGGGTAAAATTATTATTTTATTGGATTGTGTTATTTAATAATGTATTGAGAATGGAATATTTTATTTATTTATTCAACAACCTTCTTCTACCACATAGTGGTGTAAGGGAATAGTAACTTTCACCCGGCTTTTTTTCCGTTGCAAGCGAATCGCCCAACCTTCATTCAAGTTTTTACTGCGAAATCAGGAGTTCACGGACGGCGCCGCAGCCACTTATTGAGTGGGGAGACCAAGTGGTCACCCATCCAACGCCTAGCTACGTCCGACGTTGCTTAACTGCAGTGATCTATCGAGCACCGAGTTCCACAACACGGCAAGCCGCCGCTGAGAATGGAATATGTAAATAAATATTGTTTATATTTAAATGAAACATACACGTACCTGCATATCTTCAGGAGTCCACAAAAAGACTGCATTATATAAATGAGAAGACCACAATTTGTAGACCGGATAGTATTCCTTAGCCCATTTTCTTAGTTTAAAAAATAGTCTCTCTGTAACACATATTTCGGTCTGTCTGTTATATTATTTCCTACGGACTTACCAGGTGTATCAAGGAGAAGATCAGCATTTCCCAAGATAGCAATTCCCTCAGGTCCGGGAATTTTGTTTATCAAGTGTGCAGCGTTGCTGCAGCGATAGTAAATTTCGATGCATATTATTGTTATAATCAAAAATACCAAGAGCAGTATAAGGAAGAGCAAAGCAAACCCCATTGTAATTGAGTACGTAAATCTGTTTGTCTGGAGTTTACATTATCTGCTTTATACGTTTATATAGTGTTCACCCCAGCTTTGTTTGTTGTATCTTATCATTGTGTTGATATGACCTGAAATTGTTTAGAATATTGTAAAATATAAAGGTTATCAACATATGTAGAGATGATTTATTTGTTTACTTCAATGATGTTGCACATTTGTTAATACATACTTAGGAATGGGTGATAATCTTAAAGCAGCTGAGTTGTGGTGAATTTTTGGAGCCACCCTGATCATGGGAACTCTAGGACAAGAGTGACACAACATATCTAGAGGAATCACCAGTAGCGCATTCCAATACTTGTGACTTTTTATTAATTACCTTCTTTCGACCCTGATATCCATGGGGTAATTATTCCTGGCCATTCCAATATATTCATTCACTGGTTGTCTTGCTTTCAGGTTGTTTTCACTCTGCTTTCCTCATCCTAGCGAATGTGGACTCAACTGAAGGAAAGCTGCATTAGCCTCGATTCCCGGTACCGGAATAGTTTTTTTAGTTTTCAATGTTTCCTTGGTCTTGTGATAACCATATAAAAAATAAAAGAGAATGCCAACTCAGCCAGATGACTCAAACTATGATTTAACATAGATTGGAAGAATTTAGAATGCAAAGAAGTAGGATTAACCCAAAGACCTTTATTACCACTAACCATTATTACAAGTCCACGTTTTTTGTTATTTTAAGACATGATAATATATTGGGCAAATTCATGTTTGTTTTATTGTCTGGATTCATGTCTTTTCCAATAAGTGACTTAAACCATTGTAATTTAGCATGCAAACGGTGATAACATTGTTAAGTATGTCTAGAGTCAAGATCAGCTTCAAAAGTGTGGTTACAGTACAGCTACGTGTACGATTATGTTTTATCTTTAGTAAAATACTTGCATTTCCATGACATTTATCAATACATCATCCAAAATTTGCTCATTAATTCCTTGATACAGTACACATATACCAACAATAATCATACCCTTTGCCTATCATAATATGAGGTTAAATTTGCAAGCGAACACGTGCCATCAATTAAAGCAGCGACAGATAATTAATGTTTCCAATAATTAGTTTCATTGATAAATTAGTTTCAATAATAGCAAAATGTCTGATCTTACTATAACACCAATAGCTGATAATGAGTACATTAATAATCTTATATTCAAACAAGATAACCTTTAAGATTTAAAGGTTACATTGTTGGAATCACGCATATTTTAAAAGGAAGTTAAATTAAGGTTATAGTCATCCAAAAATACATTTCCTATATGATTCCTCTTCTAAAATAGATAATGCTAGCATCCGCTTTGAAAATATGTCAATCTTGTTGCTACAGATAAATAAATAGAATTCATTGAAACATCAATTACATGTATTATATGTATGGTTTCTTAGCGGCCATCTTGCGTCTATGGCGGTGTGTGGATGACGCTGTTTATCGCTTGTCAGGACACTCCAAATTGCAGGAAATGCTCAAATCGGATCGCATTGTGCGGTCGACGTGTTGGAGATATTTAATCGATTCGCGAGCGCTGCGCTGACAGCCGATATCACCATCGCACAACTGATCAGCTTTGGACAGGAAGAGGATATTGCATTGACGCGTGGGAGAGAACCAGCTGTTGTCACTCTGCAAACAAAGGATATATTTTATCAACGAATACATCCATGCTTTAGTTATCGATGCATAATTATAGTGTTATAGTCAGGGGAGAAAATTGAAAAACATCTTTTTCGACTCTTACACATTTCAGTATTATTTTTTGATTAAGAAATTATTATTTTCATTCATAATAGTCGTAGAAGAAGGATAGTGTATAACTCGTAGGTGCATGTCATTTCCTCACTCAGATGAGTTGCAATTTCTCTTACTCCTCAGGAAAGAGGTACTATCCCATGCTCGTTGTACAATATACTAATTACCTAATTATAGACTCCTCCTGAATAGTGTCATATGATTCCTTTAGACAGATCCCCAAAGAATTGCCGATATCAAAAAATGTTGATTTTCCTATTTCGGCAATCTTGATCTTTTACACGATGTGACACTTTTTATTTAGTAAGCGACATATTTCACCCATGAAGAATCATCAATGTGTGATTTTAGTTCTGTGTGTGTTGCTATGCTCGCCGGTGTTACACACACCGGTGTTGGTATGGTTTCGTTCAAGAGGCATGAACCGTTTATCTCATTTCTAAACTTTCTAATAATTTAGATAGAAATTTACTTACGCATAACATACACATCTGATGCATGTTGCACGCTGTCTCAAATATGGGTCCATACGGTCCCAAAATTAAGGAAACTTCACGGCATGCTCTTTCAATTCGTTCACAGCCCCCTATAAAAGGAAGTATGATTTAAAACATCATAAAATTAAGGATAATTAGAAGTATGTAGTAGAAGTAGTAGGATAATAAATAGCATCCATCAATGACTGTTGACTAGAAGATCCTCTTCTAATCAATAGTGATTAGTTTCTATTATGACTAATTACGTTGAAAAGAATTGATTAATGCTAGTGACTGGAGTAGGCGGTATGCGGTAAATAAAATATGATGTAATAAGATTAAGTGCAATATGTTTCTTAAGTAATTAAAGTCGGTTAAACTTAAGTGAAACAAGGAAATACGAAATTAGGTTAAATAGTATTAACCTAGTTCTTCCCAACCAACCTTTCTCAAACGTCGACTGCTCCATAAACTCTCTCGGAACTTTATAGTTTTGCTCCGCGCAATTTTCATCGCCGTCGGTGCACTTGATGTGATTATCCGCGTCAGCCCCATCCTGACGTTCTACATCAACAGCTTGTTTCCTGGGTACAGCGACACGCTTTTCCTCGCTGATGCCGCTCTCCTCAAGGGCGTCATTTTCCGGATACGCAGTCCCGTCCCCGTCATCATTGTGCTTCATCGCCAGCGATTGCCGGTATTCACGGAGCGCCTTGCGCATTTTCTCCACATTATACGCGATTGCCAGACGCGCTATTATACTGTCCTTAATCTCTTTCATTTCCTCTCCACCCAAGTCATCCTGGGCACCCGACGCCCCTGTGAATTTCAGCGCGTCGTCAATGATAGATTCCTCAATACCACCCAGTTTCTCATCAAGACTCTCAATGCTATCAGCGGATTTATTATCGGGACTATTTTGGGAACTAATCTTCTTATTAGACTGCTTAGACTCTTGCCCAGAGGCTGCCGTCTCATGACTGTGGAAGTTCTTTAAGGGATACTCAGATTTCTTAGCCTTTGCCAGTTCCACAGCTTTGTGATAGCGGTTAATCAACCATTCATTGTCCATATTACTGGACTTTTTACGGCGATCAATTCCAAAGTAATCAGACCACTTGACCGACTTCTTGCTCATCTGTAGAGGTTGCTCCTTGTTAACCTCAGGAAGACTGGGTTTCGGAGTAACTTCAGTTGGAACCTTTACTGGTGATACTGTAGTTGAATCAACAGTAGGTTTCTTAGTAGTTCCTGTAGTGCTTTTAGCGTCTTTAGTTGTATTTTCCCCATTAAATATTTTGCAGAGTTCTTTTTTGAGGCTTGGATCTGTACGTTTTACAACCGGACCGTTGCCACTACTACGCTTAGTGACGGGATAGAACGGAACGCGTCTCTCTCTAGGACGGTAGATTCCATAAGCGCCACCGGGGTACATTCCTGGATACTCGTTGTCATCGTCATCTGCATGACGTCCTATATTTTGCCTAAGTTTTGCAAACTGTCGTTTTCGAAGGCCTACACTATTGTAGCCCAAGGAATTATAGTTGTAATAGTTGTAGCGTTTATAAGGAACGGAACGCAGAGGTGTATCATCGATTGGAGACGTATTCAAATACTCTAAATAATCGTTGGAATTTACTGTCGAGTCTGCCCGTGAATAGGGAGTGCTTCTTGCCAAATTCCGATAAGCGTACAGAGATTTTGGATTTTCAGTACGTTCCCGAAATGAGGATGGTGGATCAGAGTCCCTGTATTCTTGGGCGTTTTGTAAGTACTCCGCTAGGATTTCTTCTAATTCATTTCTTCGGTTTTCATATTGTTCTGATAGAAATTATAAGCATTAGAATGGATGCTTGTATTTATAAATATTATAGAAAACCCGCTACCCATGAATTACCAACAAGGGACACAGAATGCCCGTCACGATCGTACCATGGTATTTGCACGATAATATCCATAGTTTCTTCATAACACCACATTAATTATTTTATGGATTTATATTTTGAATTGATTAATGTAAATCCGCGACAAATCGCACGAATGAGGAAATGAGGAATGCGAGTTACGTAACGTTGAGACGGGAGATCTGTGAACGTGATGTAGTGAAAATTACACTGCTTCTTGTAATAACATTATTTATTACAAAGTAACAAAGTGTGAGTGCCTTCTCAGAACATTGCTGAGCGCGTAGACGTAGACGTAGACAAAAGAGAAGACGAAATGTTCGTGAGTGTGGTCGAGGACCAAGTGAAAGAAGTTAGAAAAATAGTAGAAGTTCGCAGCGGCTCACATACGATACAGAAGGTCCGCCGTTCGGAGAAGTGCAATCGAACAACGAACGGTACCGCGGTGATATAAAACGGACGTGATTGTCCAAGGGTTTTAAGCTTTACGAAAAATGTGCATCACAGATGCGTGGGTAGAAACCCCACAATTTTAATATATGTACTAGATCTGAGGTCTGCAACCTATGGCCCAAGAGCCCAAGACCCTAACCTAATGGTTCATTTATTAGTTTCAAATGACTAATTTTAGTTCACGCATAAATCGGTGACGGACTCTGTACTCCCTTACAAGAGCTAACAAGCTAATTTGAAGTAAGGTACTTACCCAGAGTATCAATATCATTGTCATAGAAGTCCCTTTGGCGCTGCCTTGGAACGATTTTCATAGCTGCTCCAAAAGAAACTTCCATGAGGATTAGGATCATAGAAGCGTAGAGCAATTTTATATTACGATTTCTGAAAAATGCCAAAACTTCAGAGAGCAGTCCGGTATGGTCTAGTGGCTAGGATAGCTGGCTCTCACCCAGCAGGCCCGGGTTCGATTCCCGGTACCGGAAGCTATTTTTTACATATTTCAAATGGATTTCCAATAATCCGGGTGAACAAGAGAAGAACGTGGAAATTACGGCAAAATATGCAGTAATATCAGGAATTTAATTTAGCAGCAATGGAATGTCACTAGAATTGGTCTGTCGAGGCACGTGCAAGTTGAAAATTCTTCAAAAATTTGGCATTGTACTCTAAAAAGCTTCCAAAGTGGAATCCACGTAATGGGTGCTGCCTATATCAACGTCTTGAAGTGTATAAACTACGATACGCTTTTTAGATATCATTGGGATATTGATTTAAATTAAATATTTTTAGATTTTAGTATTCTTATAGTTTAAATTTCAGTTGAACTTGAAGATATTTATTTGAAATAACTCTGTTTTTAGTAAATAAGAGTAAATAACTTACGATCCAATTTTGGACTTTTGAAGCATCTTGGATGTACTGAACCCCCTTAAGGGTACGATTGTATTCACCACACCTTCTGCCACTCCCAAATTCAGCAATATTAGGGATTTGAGTGAATATTAGGAGTGATTAGCGAAATACGCTGTGAGTGACATCCAAAACAAACACGAGCGACAAACCACGGAATAAGGACGCGAACTCGAAGTGATAACGCGCACCCGCCGTCGATACTTCGGCCGAGGTATCGCACGGTGGCTGGATTTATATATTCCATGGTCGGCCGGTGGGCGCCGGCGCCGGAAAGCTGAATTCGCGTCGCATCGTCTCGGAAAATCGATGTTTCGTGCACAATTCGGGGTCATTAGGCATGCCTGTTGCTTTCCACATTTCTACCAATTTTCCAACGATCTAAGGAGCTGAAAGGTTGCAGCGGTGTGTAATTACAAGCTACGGTTGTGGGGTTTATATAACATTGATTATTGCGGTAACCATCTCTGGGAAATTGCAATTAATGGTTGTTATACAGTTCTAGTTATAAGGAAAAGCAATCTTGAAGTTCTTAGTATTTTGCTATGATATCGCGTAATATATTAGTCCAAGATTTGGCCTAATTTTCTAATTCTTTCCCCGAATTAACGTGCCCGGCTAGCTCAGTCGGTAGAGCATGAGACTCTTAATCTCAGGGTCGTGGGTTCGAGCCCCACGTTGGGCGTAATTTTTATTATCATTATCCCAAAGTTACATCGCTCAGTACTAATACATCAGGTCTGGAAATTTGTTAAATTGCCAAATTCCAAACTTATCAAAATATAGTTCGCGGTAGAGAGTTGGATATAGAGATATCCAACTTTACCTTTCCCCAAAATATAGTCTTCACCTATAAGGTTGTGAAGTACGGTGTGCCGTTGATTGCGAGTGATGGTGCAATTGTTTAGGAATGACGAATAGTTTATTTATCACACAAGTAAGAAAAATAGTTAACAATGGAAAGACGAAGGGAACAGCGATGTTGCGCGTTCGGTAGCAGAATACTAAGTCCTCGAGATAAAGAAATATAAAGACCTCGAGGGTGCATTAAAGAAAGAGCGATAGTATAAGGAAGACAGAGAAAGACAGCTAGGGTCGAAGAGAAGATATACCTGCGCTTGGAATGCGTGCAAAGAGTGGAAACAAATTGTAGGTTTGGAAAATTTGCAGAGTTGAAATTGAGAGAATAGATAGTGGAAAACACCTTGAAGAAATACAAAATCTAATATATGTTAATGTGTGGTCTGGACCGCCACAAGGTTATTCCGTGATTAAATCCTACCTGGCCCATTTATAATAGTAGTCAGAAACAGGGACCTATTATGAAATACTGAACTGATCCGCAAAACCTGGTAACCTTACTCGGAAGGGCATGATACTCTCATTCTCAGGGTCGTGGGTTCGAGCCCACGTTGGGCGCACTTTATTTTAATATAATCCTCCTAATGACCAAGACATACATACCAAACATTCAAACACTTTACCATATTGTATTTATTGTAAATTCTAAACAAATATATATGTCAAACTTACGATCAGAAACAAAAAACCAGAAATTGCAACATTGAAACATAAATTCATCAACACGTATTTAAATCTATTTTGATTTCTATTTTCAATCTGAAATAAAATGTATCACAATATCCTGACCTTGAAACATTATCAACAACGTTTATCATAAAAACATATGCGTTGCTCGAATTGCTTGAGCAAGTTGTCATAGTTTCAAACTAAAAGGCCAATGTCAGCGCTCAGCTTCTGATTTACGAGTTATGATTCACATTTTTGTTAATTACTTAATGCCGGATAACCAGCACGCGGTATATGCTAAGCCCCTTTATTGCAATAAATTTTTACTGAACGTAGTTCACCGCAGTGTACTGCGGTGTAATAAATTGAGTAAATAGCAATTTTCTTGTAAATATAAGGACGGGAGACAATGTTTAGGAGATTAATGAAATTTCCAGAGCGGTATTTAGCATACGCTATTAATATAATATTTATTTTATAAATAGTTTCAAATGCATAATCAGTAATTGTTTGAACAATGATGTAATGGTGGTGTTTACTTACACCTTGTTGAACATATCTTGAATGATTTGTGGGGTTTCTACCCACGCATCTGTGATGCACATTTTTCGTAAAGCTGTGTAAAATCTCTGCCGTCAGAAATGTCTTTCTTCCAGTTTTGTAAATCCTTCTAGGTTTTCCTATCGCTATGCTATTTTACTTTTATTGCTTTTTTGTGCTTCTACTTTTCATTCCTAGAGTTGCTCGTCCCGACACGGTCCCCGCTAAAGCGTAAAACCCTTGGAAAGACACGTCCATTTTATAGCACCGCGGTACCCTTCGCCGTTCAATTGCACTTCTCCGAACGGCGGACTTTCTACACCGCATGTGCGTCCCCGCGGTCTTTTTCCGCCGCTGGCTGGTGGTTTGCACAGCCCCGCCGCAGCCAGCGGCTACCTACCCTGTTGCCAAGTCGCACCGGCACGAGTCTCTCTCGCTTGGCTTGGTACCTCCCTCAATCCTACTTAAGTTCTAACTAACCAATCACCATACACCGCGATCAGTCCCGCTAATAATCTAACAACATCCAAAGTTCAACCCCCACAAGAGCAGCTCCGAAGTTCTAATATTTTCCTAACTTTTTTCACTTGGTTCTCGACTACACTCACGTACACAACGTCTTCTCTTTGGTCAACGTCTACGCGCTCAGCAGTGTTCGGCACTTACATTTGTTACTTTGTAATAAACTATTTTTCACTACACCACGTTCCCAGATCTCCCGTCTCAACGTTACATAACACGCATTCCTCAGATTTAAGGGAGTTATATTCTAGAGTTTATATTTCCAATTTCATAGAAGAAATGTTTATGAAATTAGCTAACGAATTTGGAATCGAACTCTGCATCTATTCTCACGTGTTTCCCGAGCATACGGTCTTATTGTTAGTTATGTTGTTCGGATAAACACCAAAAGGAGTTCTTCTACACAGTTTATAAAATATTTTGCTTCCCTATCGAAGGATGAGTGAATAAAAGATGGACCAAACTTAAATCAAATGGGAATAAACAAATGGTAGACCTAAACAATGTTGGAACAAGGTTGGGGAGTCTTTGGAGAGTCGTTAGGCATGGGGTAAATTCACCTGAAATGCTAACTTCCTTAGTTAAAATTCAGTAAGTGTTGTTCATAGTGTTCTAAAATAAACTTTTAAAATTAAGTGTTCGGGCGAATTGTACATTTTTGAATTTTTATGTTGGCAATACTTATGAGTTGAGTGCACTGCGTTGCATCGGGTAAGGTCGGAACGGAAGTCGGGCAGTTGTACGCTGAAGGAAGGCTTTCTGAGGGGACCCGCTTTCTCTCGTTTCGGCTCGTTTCAGAGTCAATTTCAGATGTGCAACAGAGCATCGAAGTGGTATTCTCGTGTAACAGCGAAACGGTTCTAGGAAATGATCAAGCCCGGTTAGCTCAGTCGGTAGAGCATGAGACTCTTCATGACCTTAGATAAGAAACTTAATTTTAAAAAACACATCGAACGGGCTATTACTAAAGCTGAAGGTATCCTGGGCCGTCAATACCCCCTACTAAACCGCAGCAGTAAATTATCGACACAAAATAAGCTGACGAATGGTCATTAGACCGCTACTAACCTACGCTTCGCCGGTATGGTGCGGCGCAGCTGATACTACCTTCAAAAATATACAAGTTTTCAAAATAAGTGCAAACCCAAAACCCCCTCATTAAAGGTATAACCAAAATTAGAGCTAACAGAAACATTACTCTAAAACATAAACTACCGTAACAAAACCTAATCGTCTTCAACGATGTTTGATTTTCTGGTCATTGCCAGTCATGCCCATCGAGGCTAACGCGATAGGTTTTTCCCAACTTTTCCTGTCAAATAGTAACTATAATTAAAAATGTTAGAATATAAGATTATGTAAGCCCAAAAATCATTTATAAAACATTGTATTTTAATAAAGATCCTGTTGTTTAAGCTTAAGTTAAGTGGGCACACAGATTTTATCTTACATTGTATGTAAAAATTCATTATTGTTTTGTATATATTTAATAAATGTTGTTGTTAAATGGAATGGAATGGTATGAGACTCTTAATCTCAGGGTCGTGGGTTCGAACCCCACGTTGGGCGATCTTTTTATTCCAGCACTATTCGATCATATTCCTCTTGTTACTTCATTGCATTCCAAAAATATGAAAATAGTTTTAAGCTTCATAAAAATATAAACATATTATAAAAAGATAAACATTGTAAAATTAGATATTTACTCAAATTCACATTTTAAATAACCTCTTGTAAACCCCACTCAAATATCCAATTACATTTACAACTTGCAGATGTTTATGCAAACTTCTCAGAAAGCCCAATTATGACTTCTCGAATGAGCCCAACAGTCAAAATTCTATTAAACCAATTAAAACATGAATTGTCGTATTGTCGTATGACTGCATTCAATTAAAGTCTCATCATCGCCGACAAACCAAGATCATCTTTTGTCGCCCCACTTATTTATGCAATGAATATCTTTGTTATCTTTTCTCCCTAATTTGACGTCAATCCTAATAGAAACTGATGGAACGAAGAAGCCCAACTGATAGATAATAATGATAATTCTACGTGCATCAAGTACGCAACAAGATCAAACAGACAACGTAGTTATTACTCAGCAGTGCATTGCGCTATTCTTCCGAGATAGTGATAACAATGGGACTGTTGGGCACAAAACGGAACGGAAATCTAATCACCGCAAATATACTCGTTCATTGTCGTTGGACGTCGTACAGTGGCGTCCACCACTACTAATAGATAAGTAGATAACAAACAATGAAATGATTTCAAATAGTGAAATCTCACAGTGACGACTTTCATACTGCTAGGCGTTTGTAGAATCAATGATGGATCTTAATTAACCATGTATTCATAAAGTGTAGTTAACGAATATTACCACGAAGCAATTACTTATTAACTTATTAACAAATTAACTGAAAGATAAAAGCCTAGGTTACGAATAGGTTGGTAACGCTAGGTGTGGTTAGCTTTGGTTAGGTGTGGTTAGCTTTGGTTAGGTCCGGGTTAAGTATAACCTAATCCAAACTAAGCCCACCTAAATGTTAAATTCGGTTAAATTACGTTGAGCTAGTAGGTAAAATTAGGTTAAGGTACATTATATTAGATTAAGTTCTATTGAGTTAAAAATCTAATTTAAACTCATCAGGAGATAGTTAACACATCGCGAGAAATTAATGTTTTACGCTTCGATAGTATCAAAGAAGTTCTGTCAATTTGGTCAAGTTGCTCAAAAACATAAAACGAAAACGTGTTTAAATAATTTGGATTTGGTTAGGTTAAGATAGGTTAAGTTAGGTTAAGATAGAAAAAAAAACTTGGGTTAGGTTATATTAGCTTATTTCTGCTCAAGCCCACGATATTCGACTGGAATTATTTCTCTAATCAAACGTCCTGTAGTTATTATAAAATGCGTGTAAAGAAATTATTCATAGCACCACGACACTTTTCGGCTGTGATTACATGCGCACCAGCAAACGTCGTCGTCGACGACGACACTCCGCACACAACGATGAAGTCGCTTAAATATCGAGGGATTATCTCCCATCGCTTCAGTCGCGCGCAAACCGCAAGCTGAAAAACCCACACGCGTCTGCAAAACAAATCCCCCACAGAACCGATCCGAGCAACAAGTGATCGAAACACGACGAAAAACTCGACGCAAACCATAACAACGTTAATCAACGCTAATCCAATCAGAGGAACAATCAATAAACAGCTCGAACATGCTGTGATAACTCGGACGGACAAATTAAATTAAACTTAAAGTGCCATAAATCACCCAGGCAACTACTGTATGTACGCATGCGATAAAGTCGGCTAGTGCAGCTAGAACACTAAGTGATTAAGTGCCATAATGGAGTATCAAGAGCTGGAACTTGGTATCGCGAAGAAATTGACGGAGAAACCAAAGCGCTTTGTTAACCATCAGTTAATTGTTAACGCTTGCCTTGTCTTGTGGATGATTTTCTGCTCGGCGGGCTTTTTGTTTAACTATTATCAGGTGCAGGTGTTGCACTGGCACCTGAATTCGACACATACACGTGTGCGTGAGCTGGAACTATGGCAGGCGCATATGTGCAGCGTGCGACACTACAATTGTCCGGAGGTAAGTGGCTTAAGTGCAGTCTCCATATTGTTCAACCACTGTCTGAATTGGAATCGCTTTTGTTATCTTATTGTTCGAGTTAGCTTTGTATCAGTTTCTATCACATGATGTAGCCACAGGCATTATAACAGCCGGTATTATTAAGTCATGATTGATAAGTGGTTGATAGAGAGTTCTTTCTTATTTTATGTCTCACTTCCGTTTCCTTGTCAAGTATAAACATTTTATTTTGCCAATTATTTCTTTTAATACACATTGGGAGTTTAGACAGGCTGGGAGGTCATTAGATTTAAAAATTCGTGAGTTAGCATGAGATTTCTAATAGTTTAGTAAATTTTTGGTAAAATAGAAAAGCGAAACGTGTTTAGTTGTGTTTAAATGGTTTATTTTCTTTAATACGTTGGGTTAAACACATCGATAAATCGCTGTCTTGAACAATTTCTAAAATTTATGACATGTTTCGGTAAAGTAACAAGAAAATACTTATTTACATGTGTTTAAGTGACAATCTTTTGCGAAAAACGCGCGTTCGAAAACATCTGAAGTTTACTATCTTTTTTGTTTTTTCAATTTGAACAATTTCATAAAATATAACGGGGAAATAAAGAAATATTTGTTTGAATGTATTTAAAGTCATCGGGAGATCGCTATCACAGTTTGAAAGTTAGCATGAGACCTCTGATATTTTTGAAGAGATTTCTTAAATATAGGTGATAAACGTATTCATATATGTTTTAACGGTGTACTTTAGTTAAAAATCTTGTGTAAATACATCGATGGATCGTTATCTTTTTCAATTCAAAAGTTAGTTTGTGTTTTCAGAAATTTGAACTAGTTTCTCTGAAAATATAAAACAAACGTGTTTAAATTAATATATTGGCTCTTTAACTATTTAAATATTTCGAAAATTTTAGCAAAACTTTGAAAAGTGTTTAAAATCATCGGGATATCACTATTTTATCGGTGTGCAAGTTAGCATGAGATTTTGGACATGTTTCTCTAAAATATAAAAGAAAATCTTTTCTAGGTGCAGCCACCGAACATATTTTCGATAAAATATCAAAAAAAACTTCTTTAAATGTGTGTTGAGAGACATTTCTTTATTTAAATAGTGCTTAAAAACATATCGGGAGATCGCATCGAAAGTAGCATAGGATATCAGAAACGTTGCTAAGTTTTCCTAAAATACTACAGAAAAACGTGTTTAAATGGGGTTAAACGACATATTTTCGCTCAAAAATGTGTTTAAACACATGAGAACATTGCTATATTTAAGGGCTCGGAATTTAGTATGATATTTTGATTTAGGGCATGTTAAAATATAAAATATAAGGGAAAACATGTCTAGATACGTTTAAAAGACATATTTTCACTAAAATATTAAAGAAAAGCGTCTTTAAATGTGTTTAAATTACAAATTTTGACTAAAATGTGCATTAAACACTTCAGAAACAGTTCCCAGTCTCCTCTATTAGGATGCGAAAGTTAACATGCGATTTCCGAACAAAGTAATACTGCAAAATAAGTTATAAAGCAATCATGATTCATATAATTTTTAGAATTTGCAAGGAATGTATACTTTGTTCAGAGTTTATTACAATGCCTTATGCCAAATGAAAAGAAAGTAAGCTTCTCAAACTCATTAAGTTGATAATACTCTGTTTGATGTTGGCATATTTGTGGCATTAATCACAATATATCAATTTCACTGAACGTAGCCTTTTTGTAAAACTCTATTAAAATTTAAATTAATTTCAATATTTAGAGAATTGAAACCCCAGAATATACTGATGATTGGCACTGGGAAAATTTCCCCACAATGGACGACTACACCTATGATGAGATGGAAGAATCAGACTATCCAACTCGAAGGAAGCGTGAGATTGTCGCTGAAACAACTGATGGTGTCCCAATTCATGCCCAGTCCTATGCCGAAATCGAACGACTAAATAACACCAGGCGGCGAAAGAAGGTCCGCACAGCGACGGCACAACCACAAAGTGTCCCCATTCTAGAAGCTGGTTACCACAAGTAGGTCCCATATCCCAAAAATAAACTATGACTATATGTATGTGAAACTGACTAATTTATGTCTAGTCCAGCATGGCCCATGTCGGACAATTTGAAACCAGAATTGAAACTCTACCAAGAATTGGAGAATAGTCATGTGGTTATAACAACGAGACCGATTATGACTAGACCTTCCAGGGTAATGGTGGCTCCCGATGTGCCAGAAAACAATCCTGAAGTAAAATTAGCACCAAAGCTAAAGAGTTTGGATGGTCGTAATTATCAGGTAATCTTGAAAGACCTTAAATATTTAGGTAGAGATGTAATTAAGTGATTTTGATACAACTGTGGGGAATGTATTCCCTCCAAATTTATGTCTTTTTTTTCAATTAATCAACGCCACTAGCACCACGACCACCTTTGATCTATTGTGCATGAATTAATACTATGGGTCAATAAAGGAGATCACTTTAGAAAAGGCTAGAATCTCCTTGAACGACTTCCCTGTGAATTCTGCAAGGCTAAGCTGCTTACTGACCAGCAAAGAAAGTCTTTCCGATGCTAGGGATGCACAAGTGTAGAGTAGGTGCTCGGTTGTTCCACCTCCGACTTACATAGCTTGCAGCTTGTGAGGTTTATGTCACATACACAAGTAATATTATTCAAACCGTCACACCTCCCAGCTAGAATGTATTTCTGCCAGATTAATTCTATCTCTTTCCTACACTAACTTTCTTGCATTTTCTACACTTCCCTCTTCAGACTTCTGAACACCGCTCTTTTTTTACCACTGTTACCAAGCCTGACGGCTTGCGTACCTCGGTCACTTGGTCTTCAACCACACCACAGTACACATCAAAGAAAATGCCTAAATAGAATCTCAGCCTCCATGTTAACTCGTATTCACTCAAAAGCCCGCCTTCCAGATGAGGGCGCTTCAATCGTCACTCTCCCTTCCACAGTCCTACTATTCATTTGATACATATTTTTCAATGTTGAAACAGTAAAAACAATGTACAGACAAAACACATGAATCTTGTTAAAGTTTTATTTAAAAATAATGCCCAATAACAACATACATTTAACATAATAACATAATAGTATACATATTTCCATCACTTTGCACCTTTATTAATATTTTTTCGGGATACGCATGTATGCAAATCTGAAAAGAATATATGAGGACATTTAGAATTCAATGTAGTATGCATAGGTCAATTTTTACCTTAATGGGAAATTCAATGTAAGCACTGCGGTGCAGTTCAGGTAAATGTGAAAGACAATATTTCTTAGGCTCAAAATGCCTTTACAATTTTCTACCGGTTTGTCTTTGCTGTTGGTTACATCACTGACAATCATGTTCTGCATCCACTGATGGATCTGCTTGAAGAAATCTATGTAGGAAATTGCCTGGGTCGTGTTGGCCGCCGGAGACAACGCAATTCTATCTCACGAAATGAATGAGTTTCAAAGTATTTAATTAAAAACCGGAATTGCATTGTTAATTTTGTCAAAAACACAAAAACGATGCTCCACGCTGGCTTAATAATTTGCTGAACTAGCGGAATTAGCACGCGGTACCCGCGTACTGTAACGAATGTGGTACAGATCATATGGTAAATGCCATTTGATAATTCCAAGTCACCACGAAAAACACGGAGGCTAACGCAGCGCCCCCTTGTAGGAGTTTGTCGTTCAGTGAACCAGATCCCCCATAAAGCTTAAAACATAGATAATCTATATTGGCTTAAAACTCTCTTCATTCCTCTATGGTACACATAGTTTCCAACATAACAAAGCACATCTCTTCCTTCGCGCGCGGCAGGTGTAACATTCCTCATGTAATAAAGCACATGTTGTAACTGCACAGAAAAGTACGTTCGTAATTTCAACTCTTGAGCAACATCTTTCCACAGAACCATCAATCGGACGAGTTGAATTCCTATGGAACTGCTCGAAGAGCTTCACCTAGACGATTACCTACACGGCAAAGAGTTGCTGAAAGTTTGGAGGAAGAAGCCAATCCTGTTGTGGCTACGATTGTCAGACCTACCCGTCGCTATGTGCCTGCAGCACACTACAATGGTGATACCTCAAAATATTCATTAGGTATCCATCAAAATTACCACGGTAAGACCCGAGTTGAATCTACCAGCATCGAACGGTTTCTAAAATGTCTCGTATTATTCTTCCACAGGAAATGGTCATTTAAAACACGCAGACAGGACGTACGTTGATTGGATCTCAAGTGATTGGATGAAGCATACAAATCAAGATGGCATCTTTGATCTTTCAAATGGTGTTATGACTATTAATGAGGATGGTTTGTATTTTGTGTATTCCCAGGTAATTTCTTTCCATTTATGAATACGCTTCAATAAGCTAAACGACTTCTTCTTAGATCTTTTACGTGGATGACCATGACTTGAACGGATACCATGTATATAGGAACCATGACATGATTCTCCAGTGTACAACAATGACACATTCCACCACTAGAGTGCGCAAAAGTAACACTTGTTACACGGCTGGTGTAGAAATGTTCTCAGCAGGTGATAAGGTTTACGTTCGGGATCTCTCCAATGAACGACTCTCCCTCTTTGAAAAGGGAAAGAGTTTCTTTGGCGCTCTGAAACTTTCCGATGTGCGCGTCAAGTAGCATTGTAGGTACCTCCGAAAATCATTGATATATTAACCAAAGACCCTTACTAATTGTAAGGACGGAATGATTAAGACTAAATGAATGCCAAACAACTTCCGAGATTTGTAACAAGTAAAACACGAATCATGCCATCTATGATAGATTATAAATATATTTAATTGTTGTAGTTATTTTGGAATAATAAAAGTAACAGTATTTTAATATTTAGTATTTTAATAACATGTTATGCGTACAATCTGTTCGCGCGTATTGCGTCTTTTAGAATGATTTCTATATGCACTCGCAATTCTCTCCGCTGGCTCTAAGTTAATAGCCAGGGTGCATTGATTCTCCGACAGGCTCACAACGACAAGGTGGTAAATTTAACGAACGTTTAGTGACTACACACTTACAAGACTTACAACCCATCTAATCGCTCAACGGTCAGACAAGAACAAGGTCGAGCCGATCACTTAGCAAGGCCAAAAAGGGACACTCAGTAGAGTTGCGCAGTTGCCATCCGGCTCGTTATTCTGGCGCGCAGGGCACCAAATTCAAGTATTGATGGCGACCAGAAGTCAGTGCATCACAGCGCTGAACACAATCCACCAAACAATCTCCGAAGTGAAGAGTTGTTTTGGTGCCCTGAAGCTTCCGGTTTACTGTGCTTATTATCGCAAAGAGGATTAGATAGTTTACAATTTAAGCTCCTAATCCAGTGATGGTGAACCTGTGGCTCAGGCGTTACTCATCATCATCATCATCATCAGTTCAGTACAACGAAAGAGAATTACTTGTTCGTTACTCTGCAGACATATATACAGGTCGCCTCTTTATCTGCACCACCTGGCTTTCTGGGATGTAGAAACTACTGCAAATCGTCCCTTCTGCTAATTCCACCACCACTACTATTCGGAAAGGGCACGTAGGTGTCAAATACATCGCAAAGTACCTTAGTGTAATGCTGGGGCTGGGTACTAAACGGAACAAGCATATAGCCTATGCAGCAACAAACGCAGGATGTTTCTCTCAGAAAAGAGCGAAGATTATCCCACTTTCTAACGACATCTAAGAAAAATACTATTTTGTTCTTAACATTTTTTCCTTTCCATTATTTTTTCTTCTCGCTTTTTTTTTCCCTTCCCGCCATTTTTTCTTCCAACTTTTCTTCCTTCCCGTCATTTCTTTCTTTCCGCTCCTATCCCTCCCGCCTTTTTTTCTTTCCGCTATTCTTTCCTTCGCGCCTTTTTTCCTTCCCGCCATTTCTTTCTTCCCGCCTTTTTTCCTTCCCGGCCTTTTGTTTTTCCATCACGCCTTTTTTCTTTCCCGCCATTATTTTCTTTGTCGCCTTTTTTCTTTACCGCCATTTTTTCTTCCCGCCATGTTTCTTACCCGCTTTTTTTTCTTCCCGGCCTTTTTGTTTTTCCAGCCTTTTTTACAATCCCGCCTTTATTCCTTACCGCCATTTTTTCTTTCCGCCATTCTTTCCTTCCCGCCATTTCTTTCTTCCCGCCATGTTTCCTTCCCGGCCTTGTTTCTTCCCGGCCTTGTTTCTTCCCGCCTTTTTTTCCTTTCCCACCTTGTCTTCATTCCCGCCTTTTTTCCTTCCCGCCAATCTTCCCTTTCCGTCATTTTTTCGTTCCCGCCTTTTTTTCCTTCCTGTCTTTTTTCCTTCTCACCTTTTCTTTCTTTCAAAAACTTAACTGAAGACAAATATTGACATATCTTACGTCCAGTTTACGTCTTCTAAAGGAAACTTAATATAACCACGACTATACAAAATCGTAAAGTTTATGTAACTTCAGCCAACTTATCTGAAGTTTCCTTGCGTTTACTTTAGAAAAACTTGATTTAAGATTTGAAAAATCACAATGAAAGGCAATATTTTGATAAAAATAAGTTTAAAATTACAGCCGTCAATTTCGCATCAGTTGGGTCATTGCCTTGGGATCGTTCAATGATCTTCTCATGAAACAGATTCTGCTACTGCATTTTCAATTGTCTATTACATTAAATGTATATCTTTCCAAATTTCCCAAAAACAAGCTTGCCATTTGGATAGGACATGTTTAAAACAGAAATAATTACGCATGTAAATCCCGTCGGTTACAAGCATTCCTGCGCAGTCGCGCACATTCGGCGGTGAAATGTGGCCAGCTGTGCGCCGATTCCGGTGGCGGTGGCAGCGACGGCGGCTGCGGCGGCAGCGGCCAGTAGGTATTCGGGTGATGTGCCAGAGGGTGGTTGCCGATCGATTCACGGCCGGAATGCGCGGCTCGTCGTCAGCGCCCACGTAACTACAGTCGTCGTTACCGCCGCCACCGACAGACAAAAGGTACGTGCCCTCCTGCCGACACACCACCACCGCCGCCAAACTGCACGCCCGGAAAACCGGAATATCACACCGTTCCATTTCCCCCGGCACGCGAACCACCACGCGTCTAGCTGCGATTTCGACACTCGTACAAGGTGTGATCCACTCGACTGCGAATACCGACTGATAATTGACACACTTAGATACGATTGAAGTGAATCACTTCCGGGTTTGGGATCAATTATACAAATTTCGCGTAATGCTTTTGCAACCGTAGACTGTTGCTCACGCAATAAAATTAGCAATTAAACAGGTTAATATGTTACTCAAAGGGGTGGCAAGTGACATCCCCAACATATTTCACCCTAAAACTCCATGCTCTCGGGGTTAACGAAAACAGGACAAATTGGGACAACCCACGAAAGTGGTAACAGCTAAATTATTCATGTTATCCAAGTGGCATATTCCGGCTACGTTCCACGTAACTTCAAAGTAAAATTACGTCTTACTTTTGTCTTACAGAAGACGTTAAAATTACCTCTCTCTTCTTTACCCTATATATCACGCTATATTATCATAAATGTCACAACCAACCAACGGTAGCTCCATTTTTATAAATTACCATATATAATTTATAGAAATGGAACAAACGTTCAATTAAACTTATGGAAAATTGATTTATACAATGACGCACATACATTTACTATATATTTACATACATACTTTCTTTTAAGTTTACACCTCATGTGCACACACATTCACATAATGTTATTAAATCGATTGTTATGCGGTAGTCGCGGTTTTAAAAACATTAATTTATTTCCCGGGGTTGCGCGGGACCAGATTTAACTGGATCTTCAGCTAAATTCCTTGAGTTATCGCGACACAAGTATTACCAAAAGCTCACCTCAGACGTCAAAGTTCAAAATACTCGAAGTAACAAGCCAACGACAACACCAAACAAAAAACAAACGAAAACACAAAAGAAAAATACAAGTTAGCACGAAAACTCACCAGAAGAGAAATAGGCGGATATGATTAGTCTATGGGCCGAGGAGTGCGCGTTCCATAGTGGCACAACCCCCCCCCTTTTTTTTTCTTCTCCTCATTCCCGCCCTTCGATAGTTGCTGAGCGTGCTCGGCGCGCCCCAAGCCACTTAAACTATACTATAATTGTGGCTAGCAATAAGAAATAAACAAGTATTTTCGGAAAACTGAAGCTTTCCCTGAAAATGTTTGAGAAAAATCCACTTAAAAGTCTCGGCTACGATAAATGAATTTGTTTACTCTTCTTTGTTTTGACAGGAAGTATTTGTGTTCATTTTTATTAATCTTTGACAGTTAACGCCACTAACATCCACGAAAGTGATCAAATTTGGCCTTTGTGACTTTTGTGATTTTTTTTTTGCACAAACTACTGCTGACAATACAATTGTTGCTTTTTTCCAAAAATGCTATGCCAAATAGCCTGCCTATACTTATGATTATGTCTTTTATAATTTAACATTTTTCTGAATGGAAAACTGAATGGAAAGTGAAATATATATTTGTGAGGGTGAGGTAAGCGGGTTCGATGATGCTCTCAAATTAACACGTATTCGAAAATACAAAGTTCTTTATTCACACACGAAAGTTATGAAGTTCAAAATGGAGTCACAGTACACGTTACATAATTTAAGTCACGATTACATGCGAGAGATATCGGTAAAGAAAAATGGATGTGAACTTACTCAGAGCTGGAGACAGAATGAATCGAAATTCATTCAACCCCTCAAGCCAGCCCTGCGAAATACAGAAAGGTAGGGAGGCATAAGGGTGGTGGTGAAATGGCTGAGTAAGTTCCCTCCGATAGCGATAGGTAAGAGAGAGAGAGAGAGAGTAGAGTAGGTAAGAGTAAGTATGAGTGAGTGAATAGGAATGAAAGCGAAAACTGTGACAAAGTTTTGGGTTTTCTACGAAGGCTACGCAGGCAGAAACACGAAGAAGAAAAATATGGAAATTGGGAAAATAAGAGACCTAGAAATGTACTTCTTATTTCTATTCCTAAAGATATTTAAAATTATCGAAATTGTTTACAACATGGAAAATATTTACACTACGAATAAATCGCTACATATTATTCCAATATATACACATAAAGATATGAAAAAATATATGTCTACTGTGCTATCATATCAACATTTTGTTTGATAAAATTAAAAGTGAATGATAACAAAAACAATTTCACCCATCCCCATCGACAGACAGGCGTCACAATTCTATCAAACGTAAAATCGATGGTAATCCGTTTTTATGCGTTTCCTTTCACAGTCCAAGTAACGCTTTTATGTACTTACGCTCTGCGTTAGTGCCCCCGCATTGAATATCCTGCGATTAAATATGTCTGATACAGTTAAACCAACATGACACTTTTGCAAGACCAACAAAGAAACCCAAAACCCGGAAATACAAAGGCTAACGATAAGCAGCCAAACAAACCCAATCTCCGAACTTCTGATTATACTAACAATAAGACTAAACTAAAACCATTGTAAGATAATACATATTTAATTTTCGGTTATATAACCTAACTTTTAATACTTTCAGCACTCAAATTTCAGTAACCTTTAAGAGAAGTTAATGAAACTTGATTGGATTCTAAAAGATCAAATGCTTCATCGGAATTTGATATTATATTAATAAAGCGTTGTAAAACGATCTGAAGACTAAACGAACTGAAAGATAAACATGGCATTTATGCGAGGAGCTGGTGAATATGCTAACTAGCTTGTCAAATAGTCGGTAGTCGTATGTCGTGATGTGCACATCGCTTATCAGTTTCACATACCACGCGCAACTCGCTCACTTCGCACAACTGTACATCAACCATTATCCTGTGGTCCCGTTCTTACTGTATCTACCTGTAACGCATGCCACGTTTTCATTTACACTTTCTACAATATCCTTACTTTCTCGATGATATCACGTTACATGTTGCTGCCTTCCTTCTTGCACATGCACCAGTCTTTCGTTTTCCTCCAAAACTTACTCCTAGTTTTCCAAGCAACCATTTCTGTATGATTCTTTGGCTTGCTGCCCAATTGTCGTTGACCTTATAGTGAACTACACGCACACTACAAGGAACTACCGCTTGCTGGCTGTACTTGAAAGAACTCGCCCGAGTTGTGTTTTGTGCCTGTTGTTGACGTCCAAAGTCTTTGTGAACATTCCAGAACGGGGAGAGGCATGCCCAGAACGGGACTGTGAAACCCGATAGAGCCGCCATTGTCGAAGAGTGGACGAATGTGTGTATTAGGTGTGGTGCTCATATTTGAAGGGTTGCTCGAAACCAGCGAATGATGGCCGATGAACACAAGGAGCACGTCTACAGGTAGGCTAAAAAAGACCTCGTAAACCGAGCTATGACCTGCCAACTGATACCCGAATCATGTCTATTCTATCTACTCTCTCCTATGATGCTTTTTAGTGTGATGATGGATCATTTTATCATTTTCATCTTCACATAAATGAATCATTCTTGATATAGTTCCATTATACCAGAGAGTTTTTGTAATTGAAGTATCCTAATCTGTTCCTCGGTTTTGTAGACAAATTCTGCCAGTACCTATGTACCATAGCGACTTTAACATCTGGTCGGTATTGAAGAACTGCATTGGCAAGGAGTTGAGTAAAATCACGATGCCGGTGGTGTTCAATGAGCCACTCAGTTTCCTGCAACGCATGGCCGAGTACATGGAGTACGCATATCTACTGCGCCTTGCCGCCCAACAGGAGGATCCTATAATTCGGATGCAATATGTATCAGGTAACGGCCAATCGCATCCGGGTGTTTCCTGTTATTAACCTTCAAATCTTGCCATCCAGGTTTTGCTGTAAGCGCATTGGCAGCAAACTGGGAGCGTCTGGGGAAACCTTTCAACCCCCTCCTGGGCGAAACCTATGAATTGCAACGTCCAGAGTTTAAGATTATCTGTGAGCAGGTTAGCCATCATCCGCCTGTATCTGCCTTCCATGCCGAAAGCGCCGACTGGGTCTTCCATGGTTCTATACATCCTAAGCTTAAGTTCTGGGGCAAAAGCGTAGAGATTGCTCCGAAGGGTACAGTCACAGTGGAGTTCCCCAAGTAAGTTTTCCATAAACATAGTTTTTATATTTCTGGAATCGATTTTCTGAACGTGACTACCGCTCTAATCCTCGACAAATGTGATCAGGTGTCGAACGCAGCATCTTTTCGTTGAATTATTCATGCAAACCGAAATTTCCTGCATTCTCCACTTTGAGCACGTACGTCCATAAACATGTTTTGACTTTCAGATTAAACGAGACCTATACATGGACTAATGTCCTCTGCTGCGTCCACAACATTATAGTGGGAAAACTGTGGATGGAACAGTACGGCAACATGGAGATCATCAACCATGCGACAGGGCATAGAGCTAACTTGACATTCAAGTCGGCGGGTAATCATTCCAAGGACTTGCACCACGTCGAAGGTTTCATTTCGGACAAGAACAAGCGCAAACTGCACTTTGTCTATGGAAAATGGACGGACTTCATCAAATGTGTGGACTTCAATTCCTATGAAGAATATACTAAGGAGCATTCGGGTAAGTGCAAGAAAGATGGGGAAACAGCGCGCAGCAAAAGCCCTAATGATTCGCCGGCGCATGCACCCCGTCGCGTCCTGCAGAAATTGAACAGTCTGAAAGTGGGGCCGTTCAAATCCAATTCCATGCAACAAGAGGTGGGTTCACGCCCCATTAGCTGCGCTATTATCAGTTACTTTCAGCGGATATGTGAGAGAATGACTCGTATTGATTTCAGAGCATCGATGAAGCAAACCCGCCTGATATGGGGGATGAGGTTCCGACCAGCAATTCCGCCTATTCACTGGACATCCCCAATTCGGTGGAGATCTGGAGGGTGAATCCTCGTCCTATACAATGTGCCGATGTAAGTTGTGAAGTATAAAAATATGGGTCATCCATTTTACCAAATTTCCTAACAAAACCTACCCATAGTGCCCTCATAGAATTGTTAAACATGATTCAGGCTTCTTAGGAGTCTACCTAAGGTATACGGCTCAGTTTTACCAGTATAGGAATGTTTTCATTGCATTGTAGAGGTTAGAACTTGTCGCTAGTAAGTGTCTGTAATGAAATCAGGTCGGAGGAGGTGCCTCTTGAGTCTACAGTCTTGTAATTAGTTCTGTAAACTAGTAGGGGAGACATGATCAGTGTGCTGAGAACGGCTCCTGCCCTCTTCTCTTCAAAAATCAAACTTGGAATCCAGACTTGTTCTCTTGATCCAGAAATTAGAGTCATTGCTCATTGAACCAAATTCTTGCCATGTTCCTGATCAGTCGTGTAGCAGGTCTCGCCTATTTCGCTAAATTGTCAAGAATGGATGCATACCTGACTTACTTCCATTACAACTTACTCTAACAAATGCTGACTTAATTTATTTCAGTATTATCAATTCACGGAATTTGCCATGTCTTTAAACGAGCAAGAACCCGGAATGTCGGAGTATCTATGCAAGACAGACTCCCGCTTCCGCCCCGACATTCGGAAGCTAGAACAGGGTGACATTGATGGCGCCGCCATCGAGAAGACCCGTTTGGAGGAGAAGCAACGCGATGCAAGCAAGTCCCGTAAGAGCAAGAAGAGTACGACTGGTGATTGGTCGTCACGTTGGTTCCAACAAGGTCTCAATCCGGCCACCAAGCAAGAGGATTGGATATACACAGGAGGCTACTGGGACAGGCAGTACCAGGAAATCGAGGACATTTTCTAACCGCCTCCTCAGAACGTTCCCGTTCCGTTCGACAAATTGATACATTGTCAATATACACACAATAATTTAACAACTATACATACGATTACATTTAAATAAACAAATAAAGCGATAGAAAGTATTATTTATCAACTCATAGACAGTTATCATCACTGAAAATAAGTAACACTAAACGCTTGAATCGAATTCTAGAGCAATACCGTAATTATAAAACGCATTTGGCGGATCGATGTTTAGGGCTTTAGTCATTAATATAACCAATATATAAGTTATAGGTACATATAACCTAAGGATATATAACCTAATTGTGCCAATGGACACATGACACACAAATGCTAGCAACATCAGCGATGCAACCAATGGAAGCTGGTATAAATTTGTGCTGTGAATTACTAGCACGAGAATATGAAATGCTAGATTAATTATAAATACATGAAACACTAACAATCAATTCTAACCTATAAAAGTGTCTAAGAACTAAAGAACTGTCGTAGTTATGTCTACGTAAAACTAAAGCTGGTCTAGACTAGTTTTCAACTGAAGTTAGCGTATACTCCTACAAATTTATCTCGGCTATTTTTTGAGAAGTTATTAAACTGGTGCAAAATTGTGACAATGCATTTATCTTTCAATAATTTACAATTTCTGATGCTTAGTTCTTATAGTTATAGAGAACATAATGCGAGGTATACTTAATTATAAAATAAGACAAACTTGAAACAGTCAATATTGATGGGGATCAGTAAAAATGTAAAAATAACCTAGATTAGAGGCTAGGTTATTTTCTAGCAGAGTAGAACAAAACTATTGTGAACTTGGTGCACATTTGTTATCATTATAAAATGATTGAAATTGTTTAGCTAAATTAGAGAAATATAAAAATTGTTTGAAGTTGTACATAGTATATGTGCTTGAAAATGCTCTATGTGGAATAAATATGTCCTAATTATTTAGTCCTAATTATTCATACAAATAATTGCGAATTCATACTACTTTAACAGGTAAGTTTGATAATTATTTGTATGAGTGCTCGCCTCGGGTATCAGAACATTTTTTCTTACAACTACGAACTTAAAGTTGTTAAACTCAACACCACTCAAAGGTGTTTTTAGCAAATTTCATTCTGAATCGCCTAAATTAATTTGTTATGCGTAGAAAGAAGAGAATATAAATATTTCTTACATTTAGGACTGGTAATTTTCAAATATTCAAATTTTTCATTTTAGTTCCATCATTCTGTCAATACGCGGCACCGCTCGTGCTCAATACTGTTAACCTCAAAAATTCATGCTTCATGTCATTCGGGCATTTGTTTGATTTGTTTTCATTTCAAAGTACTTGCATGTCGCATATAAAATGGCTAATGAAAGAAGAATGAAACCTAATATTCTAGTGACTGGCACACCAGGCGTTGGCAAATCTATGTTATGTTCAAAATTAGCCGAAATATCAGGATTTCGTTGGATAGATATCTCCAAAGTTGCAGTTGAAAACAACTGCCTGGAAGAATTTGATCAGGAATACAACTGTCCTGTTCTCGACGAAGATAAAGTAAATATCCGTAAAAGCTCAATATTCTTGATTCAATAAACGCTTTAATATTTTTATTTTGTTTCAGTTAATGGATGGTCTTGAGGATACCATGCGCCAAGGAGGTAATATTGTGGACTATCACAGTTGTGAATTCTTTCCAGAAAGATGGTTTGATATTGTGTTTGTATTACGGGTTGACAATACAACTTTATATGACCGATTAGTAGCTAGGTAAATTATACTACTACTTATTGTATATTTTCTAAGTATTTTGTTGCTTTTAGGGGCTATTCAGGAAAGAAACTCGAAGATAATGTGCAATGTGAAATATTCCAAACGATTTTGGAAGAAGCTAGAAACTCGTATGCTGAAGAGATTGTTCATGAACTACAAAGTACTACCCCCGAAGAATTTGACAGTAATATAGAACGGATTTGTTTATGGATACAATGTTGGTTTAAACAATTAAATGATTAAATTTTTATTGAGATAGTTTTATAGGTGTTTCTTCAAAAATATTTGAAGGCTAGATGCATTTTTTAAAGATTGTTTCTTCAGAAGGTCTGTATTAAACCGTTTACTGATTTACATGTAAATAGACATATACGAAGTCATTTATTTGCTCGTAAACGCCCAAATTGCTAGAATGATGTTCTTACAAATAGTTAATTTTCATTACAATTACAAATAAATATGGACACCTATTTATTTGTAAATAAATATCTTTTGCGACCATCACATCTACAAAAGTTTGTAACACCTGTTGTGTTTGATCCCAGAAATCACAGGTGGCGTGCTCATGACCATAAACACGTCACAATGCTGCAAGTTCTGCAGTAAAATTTGCAGCACCTTTTAGTTCAACCCAAGCCGCAAAAGCAGGGTGGCGTCACTTTTTGCTATTTGATTTCATTCGTTTTAAATACTGTTTTCAATTTTAAGGACAATATTGCAAATGCAGATTTATTTTAAAACATATTACATATTATTATGATCAAATGTAAATCTTCTGGGTCGTGCTGGAACATTCCTTCGACGATTGGTATTAAAATCATTTGAAAATATGCTGCTTACCGCGTATTTTGTTCTTGAAATGGTGACCAACTTGAAGCTTTTAGTCGCTTTGAAGAATGAAAGAATATGCAGACTTACATTACAGAAAAGAAGCCGATGGAATCAATCTGCATGAAGCATGTAGTCGTTCTTTAATGATAGAGCCTTTTAAATCAAGTATTGACAATATATCAAAAGCATAATATAGCCGATTACTTACTAGCGCCATCTAACAAATTGGGTTGAACTAAACAATTTTGTTTCAAAGTCACTAATATAACATGTGCTTCTTTAGCTTATATTGTCTCTGAATGAGACTTAGAACTGCTTACAATTAGCCACCAAAACTCATAAAGTTCTAAGGGAAACACGTCTTCCCAGTGCGCACACGACTTATTTTCAAAAAAAAAACTTAATCATATCGGGAGAACGAAAGCTGCAACAGTTCGGGAATTGAAATGCGAATTCTAAAGTTTCAGAGAATATTCCCTAAAATATAAGAGAAAAACGTGTTTAGATGTACCCAACTTATATTTGCATCTATGAAAATGTTCCAATGTTTTCTCGAAACATTCTGTATAAATATTGTATTCCCACCGCAATTGTCTGCAAGTACAGTTGCCTGCATTATCATCTAGTGACAAGACACCGGCAGCAAAAAATCCTGCTCCCAATCGTAATCGGCTGTTGGATTTCGTATGCGTTTCAATCGCGTTACGGCGGCCAGCAGTGTGCAGTTGTGCCTCCTCCTCACACCCGCGGTCGCGGTCTACTCGCCCGCCTGTCAACCATAGTCCAAAAGTTCCTGCAGCCGCTGCCTGCGTCTGCGAGGCGTTCCCACTTCCACGCAGCCCTCCTCGACGGCACCCAGCACTGCCCATAATCGGTTCAGGTAATACCGCTCGCCATCCGCTTCGCATAACCACAGCGAAATTCGATACAACACAAATCAGTGATAACAGCCCAACCAGGGGGAGGATACGCTAGTTATACTCGAATCAAAATCACAACGAAGACATCGTCATCGAGTCACCCAATACGCCGACTGTTTGTTCTGTGCAAGAAAGGGTTGTAATGAGGTCAACTCGTTGACGCTATTTTCTCGCTTTCGTTGCAGGGGTGTGAGTGTCGAGGAAGTACTGGCAGATCGTCAAAATGCCAACCGTACGTGGCGATGGAATGCGCGGCTTGGCTGTGTTCATCTCGGACATCCGAAATTGTGAGTAAACAACGCCTCCATCCTTCGATTATGTCGACAATTTTGTGGTGACCGTCTGACCTTTTGCAGGCAAAAGCAAAGAGGCTGAGATCAAACGCATCAACAAGGAGCTCGCGAACATTCGCGGCAAATTCAAAGGAGACAAGACTCTCGACGGCTACCAGAAGAAGAAGTATGTCTGCAAGCTGCTTTTCATCTTCCTGCTGGGGCACGACATTGATTTTGGACACATGGAAGCCGTCAATCTGCTGTCTTCCAATAAATATTCGGAGAAACAAATTGTAAGTATTGAAATTATCGTAGTGCAACTACTTGCACCATTAGAATCTTCTGCACTCCTGCAGAGAATTGATGTAATCGAATTTCTTATTGGAAATATCATTGTGATTTGCCACAGGGTTATCTGTTTATCTCGGTGCTAGTCAACACAAACAGTGAACTTATTAAGCTTATCATACAAAGTATTAAAAACGACCTGGCCTCGCGTAATCCGATCCACGTGAATCTCGCGCTGCAATGCATCGCGAATATCGGCAGCCGAGAGATGGCCGAGGCATTCGCCATCGAGATTCCCAAGCTGCTCGTGTCCGGCGACACGATGGACGTGGTGAAGCAGAGCGCCGCGCTGTGCCTGCTGCGGCTGTTTCGCACCTCGCAGGAGATCATCCCCGGCGGCGAGTGGACGTCGCGCATCATTCATCTGCTCAACGATCAGCACATGGGCGTTGTTACAGCGGCGACCAGTTTGATTGATGCGCTAGTTAAGAAGAATCCAGAGGAATACAAAGGATGTGTTTCCTTGGCTGTTTCACGTTTAAGTCGGGTATGTTTTCTTTTTTATTATTAGGTCGATGTATGTTAGGCACAGTTTTCATTAAATTTTGTATGTTTAGGTTAAGCTAGTTTTGGTTTCGTTTTATTAGGTTCGTTATTTGCGCAAAGAATAGGTTTGGTTAGTTTTCAGTAATTAGATTAGGATTTATTACTTTTGGTCACAGATTTATGGAATATTCATTTGGGATTGGGATATGTATTGCTATAAGAAGAAGGATTACGTAAGGTTTAATTATATTGGTAATATTAGCTTTTACATAGGTTCTCTTGTTCATATTTCTTTCGTGGGTACACCTTTTAAAGATCGTTCTATAGCATTCGTGCTGCTGAGTTGAGAATAATGATGAATAGACGAGTGTTTATTCACAAAGGGAACCCTGAATCAGCTCATAATTGCATGTAAATGTTCGTTAGAAAAGTTTAGAACCTAAAATGATTGGTTTTATAGATTGTTACAGCAAATTACACCGATCTACAAGATTACACATACTATTTCGTGCCAGCACCATGGTTATCTGTTAAATTGTTACGACTCCTACAAAATTACACACCGCCAGGTAATTATCAACATTAACTTCGTACATTACTCATATTCAACATGTACCACCATACCACGTTGCCTATTACCAAGTAGTTGTTTTTGGAGAAAGTTTGTTTTTATCTTTAATAAGTATCTTTAAAAACACGATTTTATGTTCACAGCTGAAGATCCTGGCGTCCGAGGTAGATTAAACGAATGTTTAGAGACGATACTGAACAAAGCTCAAGAACCACCTAAATCCAAAAAAGTGCAACATTCAAACGCTAAGAACGCTGTCTTGTTCGAGGCCATCAGTCTTATTATTCACAATGACAGGTAATTTTAATTTATCTAATTTTTAGATTAATAACTTAACCTTAAACTGAATTTAATGTATTTATAGCGAACCTGGATTATTAGTTAGAGCTTGCAATCAACTAGGACAATTTCTGAGCAATCGCGAAACAAACCTGCGTTATTTAGCGCTGGAGTCGATGTGCCACCTGGCGACCTCCGAGTTCTCGCACGAAGCCGTTAAGAAGCACCAAGAGGTCGTAATACTCTCGATGAAGATGGAGAAGGACGTCTCCGTGCGCCAGCAGGCCGTCGACTTGCTGTACGCGATGTGCGACAAAAGCAATTCCGAAGAGATCGTCCAGGAGATGCTCAACTATCTCGAAACGGCCGACTATTCTATTCGCGAGGAGATGGTGCTGAAGGTTGCTATACTCGCCGAGAAGTACGCCACCGACTACACGTGGTACGTGGACGTCATCCTGAATTTGATACGCATTGCCGGCGACTACGTCAGCGAAGAAGTGTGGTATCGCGTTATAC
Organism: Mimaenictus wilsoni; assembly: GCA_027575185.1. Classification (NCBI taxonomy): domain Eukaryota; kingdom Metazoa; phylum Arthropoda; class Insecta; order Coleoptera; family Staphylinidae; genus Mimaenictus; species Mimaenictus wilsoni. The sequence goes on from JAODAC010062660.1 coordinate 45,696, forward strand.
AGATTGTTATAAATCGCGATGAGGTGCAGGGCTATGCGGCGAAGACCGTCTTCGAGGCGCTGCAGGCTCCCGCCTGCCACGAGAATATGGTGAAAGTGGGCGGTTATATCCTGGGTGAGTTTGGGAATTTGATCGCCGGCGATCATCGCTCCTCTCCCTCGGTGCAGTTCCAATTGTTGCACTCAAAATATCATCTGTGCTCCTCGATGACGCGCGCCCTGCTGCTCTCCACGTACATTAAGTTCATCAATCTCTTTCCGGAGATTCGCACGCAGGTGCAGGAGGTGTTTAAGCAGCACAGCAATCTGCGTTCGGCCGACGCCGAGCTGCAGCAGCGAGCCTCTGAGTATCTGCAGCTGAGTATCATCGCCAGCTCGGATGTGTTGGCGACGGTTTTGGAAGAAATGCCAGCGTTCCCCGAAAGGGAAAGTTCGATTCTGGCGGTGCTTAAGAAGAAGAAGCCTGGTCGGGTTCCTGAGAACGATATCAAGGAGAGTAAAAGCCCTACTCCTGCAACAGCGAATCATTCGAATGATGTTAACCATGCAAAGTGAGTAATTGTAACTAAAACTTTATAGTATTAAACATAGCCTTAAAGATATATACTGCTAATATTAGGTTGGGTTAGTTTAGGTTATACAAATTTGCATAATTTAAGTTATATTAGCATAGATTATGATAGTTCAGGTTATATTTCAAGAGCTTACGCCAGTTTAGGTTACGTTATCATATATTAAACTAGTTTAGGTGATATTGCTACAGGTTAGATTATTATTGGTATAGACTAGTTTTATTCAGCATCAATTTTGGTTTGTATATGTTATATTACCCTAAATTTGGTGAAACTACTATACATTTAATCTAAATTTATTGCAATATTTACAGTAATTCAGCATCTGCGGATCTTCTGGGTCTCTCTACGCCACCAACATCGCAACCCGGAAACAGTGGTGTCCTTTTAGACGTCCTCGGCGACATCTACAGCGGCAACAAAACGAGCAACGCCACCGACGCGAACAACCTCACCAATGCCAAGAAGTTCGTCTGCAAAAATAATGGCGTCCTCTTCGAGAACGACCTCATTCAGATTGGCGTTAAGAGCGAATTCCGGATGAATCTCGGTCGCTTGGGCCTCTTCTACGGCAACAAAACGTCGATGGCGCTGCAGAATTTCGTGCCCAGTTTACAGTGGAGCGACGATCAAGCCTCCAAACTCAGTATACAGATGCAACCCGTCGAACCGACTCTCGAAGCTGGCGCACAAATTCAGCAAATGCTTAATGCGGAATGCATCGATGACTATACAGATTCCCCGAGCATGGTCATCTCCTTTACATACAATAATATGCCGCAAAAGATTACGCTCAAGCTGCCCATCTTCCTGAACAAATTCTTCGAACCCACTGAAATGAATGGCGAGTCGTTCTTCGCAAGGTGGAAAAATCTCGGCAGCGGCAATCAGCAGCGTTCGCAAAAGATTTTCAAAGCAACAGGTGCAATGGATCTTCCGGCGGCACGCACTAAAATACTTGGTTATGGTATGGCGCTTCTTGATGGAATTGATCCGAATCCTGACAACTTCGTTTGTGCTGGTATTATTCATATGCGTAATCAGCAGGTTGGGTGTTTACTACGTTTGGAACCTAATAAGAATGCTCAGGTATGTTTTATATTATTAATACTTTTCGGGACTTGACATGTGTCTAAAAAGTTGGCTGAATAGTCTAATATCTCCTAGGTATCGATAAGTGCTGTTAGCATCGATACCTAACGTAATGTCGATATATTCATTCGATAACGTGGTATCTCGATTTGTGGAAATGTGGATTTGTGATAAGAAAATAATTCCCTGAAGGTTATATTGAAAGAATCTCCAGAGAATTATTATCTGCAAATAGAAACCTACTCTATATGCTGTTTCTCTCTTTCCAGATGTATCGACTAACAGTACGCTCCAGTAAAGAAGCAGTTTCCGTCGAACTGTGCGAACTGTTAGCGGATCAATTTTAAACCAATTTTATTCAACGGCAAAAACCGAAAAAAAACGCAACGGACACAAAAATACGACATAAATGAGGACGTGGTAGGTATATTTGCGTAAATATTATAAATATTTCGAATGTAATTTAGTGAAACAAAAAGAAAACAAAACATTAACCAAGTTGAACATGAAACAATCCCAAAAACGTCTTTGGGAACTATTGAGTTATATGCGCACTGAGCGATTAATGATAATTCGTATGTTATTAACAGTTATACCACAGAGAAGAACGATGAACATATGATCTTATTAGAACTAGCAAAATTAGAATTATACACATGTGCCTCGGATGTAGCATCTGAGAGAGCACTGCGTACGTACGCATAAGTGAAATACAAAGAAATACGTTTGTTTCTTTTTTCGTTTCGGCGTAGCGATTTTGTGTGTATGTGCTTTTTCGATGGACAAACCAAAGTTACACCTAGATAATTTATTCTTGAATGTCATCGCTCGGTCGCTGCTATAAGCAACAAGTTGCAAGCAAGAAACATACTCTCTAAAACACTTAACGTGCATTCCAGAACTATGATTTCAAATTTTATTTTACATATTCTATTAGTACACATATACTTATATACAACGCGTGACAGCAGGAAACGGAAGCATTTAATTTGCTTTCATTTTTTATCGTCAATGATTAAAGAATGCGCAATGAACAAAATGGACACTGATACTGATATACTGATAGCCCGAGCGCGCTTGCCGGTGACACAAACGTGCTTTTGTGTGCTGGTTGTGAAGAAGAAACAAAATGGCGACTCGGTAACGAGCGCTATCTTTGGTTAGCAAGCTTCCACCATCATCCCTTTCATTATACTAAACATGCGCACGCTTTTCGTTATGTGTCTGTGTGTGACACTATATAGTAACGAAAGACCAAGACAATATAGTAGGAAATCACGACGAGTGTCTTCAGTCGGATTTCTCTGCACGTGGTTGCACACGTGCCCAAAAAACGCATATGTATATGTTATATAAGTACCAATCATATATTTAGCGTACATAAATGATTAGCAAATCCCAATCATTCCTCATTCTCCATCCACCCAACCACAGTGTCTCCTTATATGATCTGCCGATGTTAAAAATGCCGCCCTTGATTGAACGACTTAAGTCTAGTTGCTTTTAGCTGTGAGTACCAGCCGAACAAAGTCGACGGTGTGTTTGCTCCTCAATACACTAAAGCCACGCAGTTCTTGAATGACTGAAATACTCATGAATTCATTTTATCAACGCGAACTTGATATAGAATGTATATAAATGTCCCTCCTCGTAATCTAACCTTTAATCTTTGCACCCCTAAATACCTAACCTTAAATACACCACCAAAAACCACTAACCTCTAAACCAGCTTAACGGTCTCTACACTAACTGGAAATATCATTGTATAAATGTAGGAGGTGTGGAAGCACCTACATGCAACATGTAGGAAACACGCACGGTTTTCTTTTGGTTCGTTTTTTTAAGGTATACAAAACTGATAACGACGTGAGTTGCCGTGAATTATGCGTAAATAGCACGCATAATTTCGCGTGTGATGCAGGTACTTTTCTTCTTTGGAAACAAACCTAAAATAAGCCTCTAAATAACTATGTGAAAAGTGTAAGAAATGTTAAAGTTTAAGCTTGATGAATTGATGAATATTTCGATGTAATCCTCCCTCCCTCAAGTTATTTTCTGTTATATTATATAATTGATAAGCTCATCAGTTATCAGTGCATTCCTGTAAGAATAATGAAAATTTAGCGAGTGTATAATATATAAAATACATTATATCAATTTAAGCATGTGTTTCTATCTTTATAAACTAGTTGTGAATTTGTCATGTTCTACTGCATTGTTTCCTTTCCTTCGTTTATTGCGTTCTTATCGATGCTCTATATTTCGATACTTTTAAAAATTTGCCATTTCCCCGCGATCTTATAAGCACTTTGAAAAGCGATTAATATTTATTCTTATTATTTATTCTATTCTTCGGGATCGATACTTCAAGTTTTTTCGATACCGAAAAGAGTATTCTGTCTAAAATTTCGACCTTACGTTCATATTTTACACAATAATTGAATTTTGGTTCCTTCAATATTCATTGGTAATAGTATATTGGGTTGTATACTTTAAAACATTGAGTCAATATTTAATGCAAGTTTACTGATGTTAGAGCACTCAAGTGCGACGTTACCACGTAGCGGCCAAATGGTGGATCTAAAATGTGAAATTAAAACTTTGTAGAAAATATGTATATTTTGACTGAATTTCACTTATTGGTTCTACCACAGTCTGTGGTACCTCGAGATGAGTGCCTTGAATGTCGAGCATAAAACCGGCACCAAGCAATCACACACAAAACGTTATTTTAACGCCGAATTGGCGCCGCTCGAGTGGAAAGAGTTAACTTACTCAATGTGAGTTTACCTTAAACTTGTGTAAAGTTGTAAGAAATGGAACGTCGTTATTACCCGGATGTTATAACAAGTTTTTCTCTCGGTATTTAGGTATTTATTGTGTGCTTATTAGTTTTTCTTCGCTTGCGGGCTTGAATTATTCAATCCGATGAGTGAAACGGAAATGGCGCATTAAACTATTGTTTTTTATGTTTTACCGTCTCTAACGGATAATTTATCATAGAAAATCAATTATCCAAGGTTGATTAACAATGATATTACTCATTGAGTGTTTGTAAAACCAATTTATTATGTTGCAGGAGTGGCAAATATTTCATAATTCGATTTTATCAAAATAGCTACTTTAAGGAAACTTATAATCTTATCAAATACAAACATATGTCAGTGATTTTTAAATGTGTTGTGGACAGCGATAAATAGATTAAACCTTTAGGTAGTTATTATATTTATTCAGTAAGTAATTTAATAATCATTAAATTGATTTAATGATACTTTGATGTGAAAACACAATTTTTGTCACTGTTTTACAAGTTTAATAGATAAATCGTACGATGTACATTTCG
>JAODAC010062990.1:0-44459 GCA_027575185.1 Mimaenictus wilsoni
TGCAAGTTCAAGTCCTGTCGGAGGCATTCATCATTTTCTCTTTCTAATTATTGCAATTTGTGATTAACATCCTAAATGCCTACCGATGATTATTTGTTCATATTGATATGTCAAAGACAACTTCGCTGCAGTCATCCTTCATGACAATATGATGGTAGTAGCGCGTTCGAGAATGTAAACATCTCTTATCATTATTATTTATTATTTTAGTTATGAATACATACTTAGAAATATATTTTTGTATTAAATATTGATTTAATAAAATCGCAAAATGTATTAATAAATTAAAATGTAAGCTTTTTCTCCGATAACTTATTGTTTCTCTATATTTTTGTAGATATGTTCAAGTATATGTCAATAAAACGTCCAATTAAAAATACCTAAATCACTTACCTTTAGTAGCTTCATTAATACGATCCAAATTATCCAGAGTAATTGAAACCGGACTAATTATAAGTTGTGCATCAAATGTTCCAACGTCACCATGAATCTCCGGTTTTTGAGCAACAAAAATTGCGGTATATCGATACCGTACCACCTGCCTACACTTGACGCCCTCGCCATCCCTCAACTTTTTCACAAGCCGCAAGACACTGCGTCCTTCAAGGTCACCCGGATGTCGGAAGTGTCGTTTTACGGTGATATTAAACGCCAGCGTACGATTATCAGCGTCCGAGTGTCTTAAGTCACTACTTACACGACCGGAGAACACATAGTCCGCTTTCCGCACAATTTCACTGAGCCGCGTGTAATTCGAAATGATATCCGCGTCGAATTTGCAATACGGTGCGTACAGAATGGCATGTCTTCGTCGTAGAGCAGTTTTTCTTCCATTTCTTGCGTGGGAATTGGCGCGATTTCCAGGAGAAAATATTTCTTGCAATTTGGAATTTTGCAAAACTTCTGCGTCAATTTGTAACGTTTGGAATATTGACAATGATAAGATGAAGATACACGGGGTGAAGAATGTTATGATCCACATTTTGTTGCTGTTTAAATTGTTGTTTCTTATTAGAGACGGTCTGTTATTGGCTGGTCGTAAGTAAGTTGTGCATGCGCACAACGAGCAAAGGAAACGCGCGCGCGGCCGGACCGCTCTTGAGCTAAACGCGCTTAATACTAACATCTCTTCGGATTCGGATTGCTCTATCATGCTGGGATGCTGAGTGGTGGACGCGTATGTGGATTTGACTGACTGAGTTGGGGAACTTGTCTGGTGTATATTTGTTGGGGAATATTAGAGGATTATACTTATATCAGTAAGGTTTCAAATTATATGTATGCACTTTTCTATGATATGAAAGAAATTACCTAACTTAGTCCGTAGATTTTTAAATATTTATATTTCTCTGAATATTTCATTGAACCCTTTATCATATCGATTCTTGCTGCATATACATACATACTTTGTTACAATTAGTCCTGACAACGGTTTCTGTGAAAATGCTAAATAACAAGAAAAAAGACGAGTTTGCTTGTGACCATACTAAAAGGACTAAAAGTAAGTAAGATTAAACATTGTATTTTTCATCATTATTTTCATAATTAAATTCATCAATAATTTATACGATTGATTTTAACACAAAAGCAACAGGCTAATGGTTTGAGAAATAAAATGCATGTTTTCGAATGTAGATTAGAAGTTCCTATAATTGATACATCATCTGAAACACCCAAAGAAGTGAATGCCACTCATCAATCTGAAACCTTAATCAAAAGAAAGCACCGGGGTACGACCTAATCACTACACAAGTTTTAAGCGCGCTACCACGAAAGGGTATCGTACTGCTCACAAACCATATATTCAGATTTTCAACTAAATGCTGGAAAAAAATCACCCTATAAAGAGTTGAGGAACATTTTACCATGTGTTTGTTTCACGTTGATAGCTTAACATTTAATATACTTAAAATAAATTTTAAAGTATGCTTCAAAATGAGTAAATCGAGCGAGTAAATTCAACGTGAACGCGCGCGCAAATGTTTTTGGCGGATTACAGTCGCTTCAAACCACTGTGCGCCGCCTAAATTCGGCTAGCATTCACTAGGGATGTCAAAAAAGTATCGATATCTATAAGTATCGATACCACGTGTCCATACTTATCGGTTTTTATCGATACTTTTTGACATCTGTTCTTTTTTTGACATCTCTCTTTTGAGGCCATCTGTTAATCACAACAATCAATTAGGATGGTAAACGTTCTCTGAGCGAAATTTCGATGTTTTAAAATACTTGTTGTTGCTTACAATTAGTATCGATACTTCCCTAAAATTCAAATTAATTTAAATTTTGTCAGATGAAAACTTAGTTTAGCCTTAATTTACTCAATCAGTAATTTTACAAGCATTAATTTTATTACTTATTGTTAGAAATTACGATAATATACTGGAAGATTACTGTAACGAGTAAAAAATATTTTGAAAATACATTAACATATGGCGCCAATGCATATTTTCGATACCCATAAATATCGATACTTTTCTTCGATACTTGAGGATGGAAAGTATCGAAGTTTCAAAAGTATCGATAACAAAAGGTATCGATATTTCGTGAAAAGTTGACATCCCTAGCATTCACCATGTTACTCCTCAAGTAAATTGTGCGTTAGAAATTTTACTTAAAAAATATTAATATACAAATGAAAAAACATGGAAAATATTAATTAAGCAGATACTAATCGAAATGTTATTAAATAAACCACATTCTTTAGATTTCGCGTTATATTTTGTTCAAGTACGTCAAAGTTATTCATGTTTAATATTGATCATCACAATTCCACTAGTAGTGACTCTAGTAATATTTCAAATTGAAATTTTACCTCATATCTCGAAACATGTAAATCCACAAAATTGTAATTAAACAGTGGATCGCACTTGATCGTATTTCCATAGAGATTTATTCATTAGTATGATGGTGCTGAAATTCAATACTGTACTAACATTTCGATTATCATACCATACTATTGTAAGTTATGCAGCAAATTGTTGTAAATTTTGCCAAATTATATCCATAAATTTGATTTCCTTAAAATAAAGAATTGAAATGAAATTTTAATTTGCTTATTACTAGCCATTTTTGCAGTCTTTTGTACTATTCTGAATGTTACATTGTTTGTCAATGAAATAAATTAACAAAACTAATATTTATACTGCGTTTTACGATTTAACTGTTGACAGTATGCAATTTTACAGTTATCGATGAAATTGATATAAACTTCGTATTGGATGTTTGTGATAGAGTCCGTTGATTTGTTATTAATCTTAACTTCAATATGAAATTTAAGTATTTAGTAGTAGAAGATTCTTATTGTTAGAAATCTTTTGTATTTGATTTTACCGAGCTGATATTGATAAGAAGCAAAATTCATTTTGCTCTGCATCCATCGAAAATCGAATTCAGACATTAGGGTCAATAGTGATCGACTATACGTCTGTGTCACTGTAGTAAAGCGAATTCACCTTTTTATCAATAGTATTAACGACTAATATGACTAATTACATTGAAGGATAATTGAATAGAGCTGATTACCGTAGTAGTCGATGCTCGGTAAAAAAATGCTTGTATGAGTAGCATAATGGGTCGCACTTTGGCGTATCACGCCAGGGGTCGAGGTTCGAGTCCTCGAGCAGATTCTTATTGTTAGAAATCTTTTGTGTTTGATTTTACCGAGCTGATATTGATAAGAAGCAAAATTCATTTTGCTCTGCATCCATCGAAAATCGAATTCAGACATTAGGGTCAACAGTGATCGACTATACCTCTGTGTCCCTGTAGTAAAACGAATTCTCCTTTTTAGCAATAGTATTAACGACTAATATGACTAATTATATTGAAGGAGAATTGAATAGAGTTGATGACCGTAATAGTCGATGCTCGGTAAAAAATGTCCGTATGGGTAGCATAATGGGTCGCACTTTGGCGTATCACGCCAGGGGTCGCGGTTCGAGTCTTCGGGCAGGCACCATACAGTGTTCAACTTCACATACCTCTCTACAGACATCTGTAATTCACTACAAAAACTACAATCAACAACAACATACACCAACAATTCACACCAACAACAAAAATTGTATAAATACTGACATATATGAATTGTAAACAAAACAATAACAAACAACAAAAATATATAGAACATATCAAAGTCGGAAAGACGCACCGAGATCGATAGACGTTAAAATATATGATATTATTATTATTAAAAATAATTAACTGATTTATTTGCCTAACCTTAAGCCCATTCCTCTTCATCCACCTCCTTATACTGGAATTAATAGCCTAGAGTAAACAAAAAAGTGAAACGTCTAAATTAAAAATGGATTATTTCGGTATTAATCATTTCCCTGTCAATCTGAAAACCAGTTTGTCTTCGTACCCAACCCTACTCAGCATAATACTACATATAATTATTTATATACCGCATGAATCCGATAAATGTCACTCGCTGCCTTCGTTGCATGTCGCAACGCTGCCGCCACCACGCTGAATGGAGCAGATGTCAATGAGTGAGTTACAATCGGGTCGCTGTGTCCGAAACCGCTCGCCACGATTTCGTCCCGCCCGCTTGTATCTTTCACCAAAGTGACTAATGGTGTCGGAAGCGGCATTAATTAATTCACCACGCCCGCCACCAGCCACCGCCGTGCTCACGCTGATAGTAGAGATAAAAGCGAACTGCACACACATACAACCCTTGTTATCCCCAACGCAACGCCAGCCTTGGTCTCCTCGCTCCTTTCGAACGTCCGCGGCGATGCGAGTCAAGACTTTAATTAGGTTAACTACAGCGAATATCTTAATATCTTAATAACGCTCCGCTTTCGAAGGAGGCTGCTTTCCATCGTCTCGCTGCTGCTTCCTCGTCTTTAGGTTGGCTGGGTCCAGGGAGAGGGCGCATTCGGTCGCAGGGGGATTATACACGTTTTGGGGTTTTATCGGCGAGCACACCACCACGGAATGGGGCCCAGTTTAGGTCGCCCGAGATAAAAATAATGACAACATGAAAAGGGTACACGTCTAAACTGAATAACAGCAGTAAAAAAATCGAGAAAATAAGATAAGGCTGCTTCAATTGGAGCGCTAAAAAACCCTTTAAGAGGAGATTAACAAAGTGTCGGATTTAATTTAGGTCCTGCTATACGCTACATTTCCTTACTTCGGAGTCCCTAATTGATGTCAGCTTTAATTTATGTCAAGATATTAATTTTCAATTAGAAATCTATTCAATTTTTAAACTTATATTGAGCATAATCTAACTTAACCAGACCTAACCTAATCCAACACATCCTAAACCAGATTCTTCATCAAATTTAACAGAATATAACTAAATTTAACTCACGTACTCACGTACCACGATGTACTAACAAAAGTAGCGGCAAAATGCGGGACTAAACCGTGAAATTCAAACTTTGTTCTAAAAAATTTCCTAATCTGCATGTTATAGAATACCCATTCTTGTACGGATCGATTCTTCATTAACTATAGTTTGTTTTAATATGCATATTTACGCTTAAATATTGGGGAATTATTGAGATATATATATCGCGCAAAAAACGTCTTTTCCAAAACATGTCGAGTTTCAGGATTTTCACTTTTTTCATATTTCCCGTATTGCTAGAATCATAAATCATGCACCAATGGATTCAGCATGAAAATATCTTCCTTAGAAGGAACAATTTTTCATTTCATTACTTAGAACCGATATTATAAAACGTGAAAGTTGAGTCGAATAACGGTGACGATTGCACTGACAGAAAAATGACTTGAAATTACTTCTAAGATCTTATTTTTTATTTATATTTACTTTCCTCCACTATTTACAAATCATATATCATTCGACTCAGAATAAAATTTGCCACTGTTTTCTGTAATAGTTTATTAGATAGCATGTTTCGAAATCATGTTATACAGCATTGAAATTTACTCTAATAAAGTAAACATCTCAAAAATGACTTGTCCTAAAAATTCCATTTTTATTCACATTTCTCTTTTTTCTAGAAGTATAAATGATGCAGTAATCGATTCAGCGTGAAAATTGCTTTAAGTTTCTGAGATAGTGTTTCATTTGATTGTTTACAACCGATGTTAGAAGTGTGATCTTTAGAAGAAGTCATTTCAATTAAAGTCATTTCATTTTTCTGATAGTGAAAATGTCACTCAACTTTTATGACTTCTAATTTCTGGTCGATAATCATAAAGATATATTTATTATGTTTATTGTGCTTCTCTAACCTTTCCTTATCTAAGAAAACTGAAGTCAAAGCTACAAATAGACCAAATTATTTCTCATTTCCTTAAGAGATTTTTCCAATACAATAAGGAGCATTGAAATGTGTTATTCGGGAATATTTTTATATTTATCAAAATAAAGAATATTAGAATATTAGTTTTTTTTACCAAACATAGCATAAAAAATGTCAAACCTTTTCTTATCTGAGGAAACTTAATCCACGCTAGTTGCCTCAAAGAGACCGAATCATTTCACCTTTTCTTGACTGATTTTTCAACAATCACAAAAAGGATTCAAATATTTTATTCCGGAATAACGTTGATTTTTATCAAACTTTTAAAGATATGTTAAAACTCGAAAGTCATAGGTGGTCCAACCCTAATCATCCCCTATGCGCTTATTGACACCCAACATCCAAATCCAGCAAAACTATAGGAAATAAATTAACTTGGAAAATGATCGTTTAACGCGAGAAAACATCGGTGTTTCGCCCGTATTTATCTGCGTCCAGTGTACCCGTCCACAGGCTTTCGATACCCAAAGAGAAATAAAAAAAGGAACAAGTGCGATGTAGGTAATTAAATAACGAAGGCAGTGTGGCGCGGCGATGTGCCGATGGCCGAAAAAAATAGAATAAACCAAACACGCGTGCACGGAAAACACTAAAAGGTGAGGTAAAACGTCGCGTTCGTATTTTCACACGATTAAATACCGTCCCCTGCATCGGCGTCGATCCGCTGCGGATAAGATCAGCGTAGTTCGAGCCCGTCGCGGAACACCCACGTTTGTTTTATCGTTTTATTTCTCTCTCGCGGTCGTGGCGATGAACAATTTTTCTTCCGACCGACACGTCCCCCACGCAGGAGGCGCGGTGGTGTGCACTGCCGGGTGGTAGTAGCCAGGCAATTGGGTGGCGGCAGCGTTGCAAAAATTTATGCCCTGGCCTTTTTATTGCGATGTCACCGGCACCGACCGACAAGCGCAACACGGTGATAAATGAATGTAAACGAACGTCTTTTAATATAAACTTGACAACTTACCAAACGAAACGAAAACAATATCGATGCGAAAACCGAACGCTTGGTCGGAGAGGAAGATAAGTTAAAGCCGGCGAACGTACAATACGCGTTTGCAATTAAGTTAAGACAAATTAAGCTGGTATTATTTGAGTATTAATCATTTAGTTGGCCATTTATAAAGTCTTTATTTATAAGTTAACTGATTTACAAAAGAAATCGTATGGTTGGAATATAAAACGGAATTGAAAATTAATGTAATGGAATTGGAATATCTTCAAAAATCTACAAGATTCTAATGGATTCTATTAGTCGAAAACCCTTGATATGTACGGTCAGTAGATCTCCGACGTTTGCCGCGTTAAATAAAACCACGCCATTCAAACCCATAACCAATGGGTACAATTAAAAAAAAATAATAATAATATTTGAATTTTCACTAAAAATGTGCTTTATAATTGTTATATATAAGTAATAGACATAAGAGATGTTTACATTCTGGAACGCACTACTATTGTAGTGAACCGACGGAGCTGACAATAATGATTATTGTTGTTATGGATTATTATTTAGAGTCGGCTTTGAGACATTTCCTCAGAAATTCGTTTTTGTAATAAATTCAGTTGACATCGATCGTAAGTGACTGTAAGTCGTGTTCTCCCCTTGTTGAGTTGTTGAGTTGGTTGCCTAAGATAAGGGTTGCTTGCTGCGCCAATGTGCTTAAGACGTTGGGGATGCGCTCAGTAGCAATGGAGAGGGGGCGCTGCTACACCATAAAAGCGTGGTACGCGCCCGATTCGGCCTATTTCTCCTCTTGGTGAGTTGTCGTGTTAACCTGTATTTTCTTTTGTATTTGTGTGTTAAATGTGCCGTTTGAATAAAGTCGTTGTGCTTTGTACTTCGTGTATTTTTGAACTTTGACGTCTGAGGTGAGCTTTTTGTAATACTTGTGTCGCGATATCTCAAGGAACTTAGCAGAAGATCCAGTTAAGTTTGGTCCCGCGCTATCAACGGGAAATACATTAATGTTATTAAAAAACGGGTGCGGTTCGTAACATTGTGACGACCGTGACAGGACGAAATATACAGGGTAGGCCCTTACGATCGGTGGCAACTGAATTTATTACAAAAACGAATTTCTGAGGAAATGTCTCAAAGCCGATTCTAAATAATAATCCATAACAACAATAATCATTATTGTCAGCTCCGTCGGTTCACAACAACTATCACCATATTGTCACGAAGTATGACTGCAGCGAAGCTGCCTTTGAGATATATGTAGTAACATAACCCACCGTACATGACATACGGGGATTGCAGGTTCAAGTCCTGTCGGCGGCTTTCATCATTTTCTCTTTCTAATTATTGCAAATCCTAAAAATTGGCTATCGATGATTATTTATTTATATTGATATATCAAAGGCATCTTCACTGCAACCATACTACGTGACAATGTGATGGTAGTACTGCGTTCGAGAATTCCGATGATTTAAAAGAAATAAAGTAACTTTAAATGAATCGTAGTTTTTTTTATTATTTCCTCCAGCTACAGTTGATTTATCGACGAACATTCAGTTTTCTTTTTTCATTAGGATCAAATTTTCCATAGTTAAGAAATGTCTTTAAAATAATTGTGAAATAAAATATGGTACACAAACAAGAACTAAGGCAGACCGTTAGCTTCAATAATGATTGTTGCCGACTGATAAGGAAGGAGACAAAATGGGCGTACAGGTGTAGGAAAAAAAGATTAACAGGACTGTTACTACGTAACCGCAAAGCAGCGCTATTTGGTCTGCTACCGCATCTCGGCGATTTCTGTCGGTCACCACTTCGTTCGCTGCGGTAACTTTATTCGCAGCGGGAACAGTGTAGGTTTTGTTTTTCGACCAGAGTACAATGATACCGGCGTCATCATAGCAAAACCAAAAATGTCTTTTCTACAAAGTCTGTTTTTGGTACTTAATCGTCGCTCCAAAAATCTTTTTGGCGTCCTGGTCTCTTGCACAAAACATCTACGGAGTAAATACGACCAGACTTGAAGGATCTTCAGATAGATACGTAATGGGACGGCTATTTATTACTGCCTCACACTCACACAATATAGTGTTTAAACTCTTCATACGTCAAATTTTCTTAATGTCCGTCTCAGTATTGTCTTTAGAATTCCTATTAATTGTTCCCAAAATCCTTCCCTTGGAACCCAGGGAACTACAAAACTGAGGATGTAAACTGCGCACGTGATCCAATCAATGCCAATTCGGTACTTCAATGAGCAATTCCAACAAACAACCGTCCTGTCACGGTCGCCATATGTTACGTAATATTTTAAAGATGTATGTAAACATCTCGTAATAGTTTTTCGATTAATAGTTTATGAATCATGATATCAACATCAACATCGTCTTTCAAAAACCTACGATATCCTAAAAGATGGTAAAAGATGATTTGTCTTAATGATTTCATTTTCATTCATTCCTGCAAGTATAACGCATAAACTGATTCAGGCTAAAATTTGTCACGTTCATAGGACCAAGGACAGAGGACCAATGAATGTTTGCCTTGTGAAATGCATCTGTTTATTTAAGCGAATCATTCACTATAATCGTTTCCTAAGTGACTTATTGTTAGAAGCAAAACAGAAGCCAGTGTAATTGCATTACAACCCAGCCTACTGCTACTCAATTGTATTTATTCAAAATTATCACAATAATGTATTATGTTGTTCTATATTTTCTGTGAAGCTAGTAACAAATGTTCATGATTTATGGGTTATTACTGATATTATTTTGTTGGGGATCAATAAGAGACTTGTTTTCTTAGAACTGAATAACGTATTTGAAAATCAAATATGGACATTTTATTGAAAACCAAGATAAATAACACTGATCATTAAAAAACATCTTGGTATCCATTTTTTCAGATAATTGAAATATGCTGATAAAAAATATGCAAACCGATTGTCTCTATCTCCCATCATTTTTGAAATAAGACATGTTTAACATTTAAATTTGAGAAAATTACATGAATAAAAACAACACTAATTTTATATAACAAAAAATACATCGTATATTTTATCCATAAAAGTTTTTACGTAGTAGCAGGTTACTTTCGTAAATTACACCATTCCAAATATCTCAATAATGGTGTTTTTGTCCCTAACAATAGGTTTTGCACTCCCAGGGGATAATAAATCAACCGATGCCCTTAAGCTTCCTTTTCTCACAACCAACTTTGGTGCAGAAGAGATTGAAGGATGAAACTCTCATCGATAACGCGCTGTAAAAAGGGTGTAAAAACAGTCGCGTAAAAAGCACGCCAATGTTTGCAAAATATGGGCAAATACAAGAAAAACGCGTCGCATAAATATCGGCCGAGAATGATAAATCATTTTCGCACTTCGCCAAGTTGCAACCAAAGTACTGAGGCACCACACTTGCTCGACGAGTGCAACCTGCGCAGCGATAACACACTATTGATTTGTAGAAAATCGGTTGCAGGCCTGCCGTGTCGATGAGCCTTGGAAAACGTTCAAACACTCGCTGTGGAGATTTGTCCGTAATTTGCTCTCTCAATATTGACTCTCAATACGGCCGATGAATGTTATGCGCATTCTTGCCGATATATCGAACGCACAGGGAAGGCGCAGAGAAAGAGACTTAAGTCGCTTGGCAGCAGGCCGGCTGCGGCCGCGGCCAATCAGTAATAAAGAATGCACTTCCAACGCCCACGCGGGCGTCACCGGGGCCGGCGCGCTCCTGCTGCATCCAACTGCTAATCATATGCGTGCACAGGCGCTTCCTACGTGCAGGACAGGAAGCTGGATGTCACACTGACGCGGTCGAGTGTGCAAATCATGCGAGCACGCAAACGCCATGTTCCTGCGATGCGCAGGAGCGTCGCAATCGCGTTCGCGCCCTCAGGCGATCCGCACATGTGTAGACTGCATGTGGGATACGTTCACATGCGAACACGGCATGCGCATGCTGGTCTGAGCTAGTCGCACATGCGCAGTGCAGCATGTATAGTGTGTTGCCTAGCTTGCAGTGTGGTAATAACTACCGACTGACAGATTGCAGTGTCAACGAGCAGTTTTGCAGGCCATTTCGCACTGCTCACGCCAATCGTGGTAATTGAATGACAAAGTATGTGGGTGTTAATTGGCAATTGCCATAGAAAATTGCAGAAGTGCTTTTGGTGTATCATGCATTTGTTTCATTCCAGATTTTGGAGGATACCTAGACACAGACACTTTATGCAAAAAAGATATCTCGGCCCAATGATATTGGGCTACAGATAATATCATCAGAAAGAGGGTGCTCCCAGGAGTAGATTGATACCCAATTTATTACATTGCCGCAGGAATTTGCCTTTTTAGAACCATTTGTATTGACATTTTCCAATAATTAATATAAAACACATTCACTTATTACAAAATAAGACATCTCGCCACAATGAGATTGAGTCAGAGATAATATCATCAGAAAGAGGGTGCACTCAGGAGTAGATTGATACCAAATTTATTACATTGCCGGAATTCGCCTTTTTAGAACCATTTTAATGAATGCAAAAAAAGTTGTTTTTGTTTAACTAAAAAAAGTTAATTTGCGAGACAAAATTCATTTTATACATGAAGATCTGATAGCTGAAAATCATTTTACGGTGATTTTAACAGCGTTTCCTATCTTTTACAATAATTGTTGCCAAATTAAAACGCTCAGTACATTAATACTCATGATCATGATGATGCAAATTTCACTTTGGTAGCTTTTAATAGCAAATTACTTCATAGTACAGACGAAAAATCATATATGTTTTACATAAAATTCAAGAAAATGAATTATGACGGACAAAATGACTGATTTTAGATACTGTGCGATGGCGCGAACATAGATCAAAGTTTGAATTTCAAGTTTTAGTTCGTCATTTTCAGCTAGTGATTTGCCTTCCATGCTACCAGTTTTTCATAGTTGTAATAACCAGTAATAACTGGCGATTGACAGAGTGCGCTGTGAACGAACAGTTTTGCTGGCCATTTCGCACTGCTTACGCCAGTCATGGCATTTGAATGAAGTACATAGGTGTAAATTGTTAATAGCATAGTAAACTAAACATGCAAGTGCTTTTCATGTATCTTTTTTTTAATGGGCGTTGCCGGCTTGTCTAACCGGAACAAGTGGCCCATTGGAAAGGGAACTGCTACTATTATAGCGGTCTTCGTTCTACTCTTAGAATAAGGGTTGATACACCATGGCATCGCTACGGAAGCATTTCTTCGAGGTGTATCCCCTTAACCCGTTTGTCTGGTGTTTAGTCCTTCTGTTTGAGAACTTTCTCACAGAAAGAGATGACTGCAAACCATGCTTTTTCGCGGGCAATCATCCTGCCGCTCAACTGTTCGAGCGTAGGTATTCCACATTGTGTGACTCTCAGCATGTCCACGCGTCAGCACTGTCTGGAACGGCCAAGGAGCAGTATCGACATGTGTCGTCCGGGCGCTTTCCGATGCGCCGAATACTCCATGTCCCGTCATCATTTGAGTCAGGTAGAAGTTACAGGTCCCATGGGATCTATCTAACCATGTATGGATGTCCGGATTCCACCGCTTTACCCACTTCGATATTGTGCCTGTCTTGTTGTATCCAAAACTGAATGTTTGATTTCAGAATAGATATTTAAATATTTAATTATTGCAAACGTTATGATAAAAATTAAATTAAACACATGAAATGCAAGAATGCATTCCATCTCATTCTGGTGTGAACTCGATAGGCGTATGTTGGACAGATAGTGAGCCAGTGACACATGTGAATAGTGGCGCTTTGAACGTGTATAGTGATTTGCCAAGCATTGGTGTAATAATTACTACTGGTCAGTAGATGTCAACGAATAGTTGTGCATGCTGTTATGCATAACTAATGCTTATAGTAGCAATTAAATAACAATTGTGTAGGTCTTAATTGTTGTGCGAAGAAGTGCTTATAAAGCTTATGATGCTGTACAATTATTTTATTCATAACGTATGATCATATTATAATTTTTTAGTGAATTATTAAAATATAATAAAAAGTTTATTCAGGAAAATATGGTGTAATAAATATTTTATGTTTTATTAGGTTAACCAACGAAACTAGTTTAGCGAAAATTGTGTGTTGAATCATTTTGTCTATTGTTGACAGGTTTCCGTATATTACAGGTAAATACGATTTAGAGACAAGGGGGATTCCTTTTCTTGAAGTTTTGGAGGAAAATAGCAAAAATTAGTATTTTAACAGGATGCGTTGACATAATATCAAAATTAACCGAAAAAAAAACAAAATTAACAAAAAACAATATATTCTGGGGGGAAGGGCTCGGACACCCTTTGCCATATATGGTGCCGTCCATGATTTAGCAATATTCCATTATGCTCCGTGGGATCGTTACTTTTCATTAAATAATTTGCGCAAACCAACCTAGAAAATTTTCCGTTATGGACAAGATTTTGTATACTGTCGCAAACGACATCTATCACTGTACTTATTTACACATATTTCAATATTTTTACTAAGGTACTGCGAGGGCCATCTAGAAATATATATACGAAACGTATATTTAAAATTTTAGTCATTTTCCTGCCGTTGTAGAAAACTATAACAACCGGAAGAAATACAACTTCCTAATTTAATAAGCAAAATCAATCTTCCCTATGCAATTACGTTTAATTATAAGATATATTTGTTTTATCTTCCGCAGTGCTCCAAAGCTTTCATCGAACATTTCTTCCTGTTGTAATTTACTCTCTCCTCATTATATACTATATTATTGGCCATTTGTGCAAAATGCTGAATGATATTCAACATAAAACTATCTTTCTACTGCCGTTGTATAATATAATACATTATATTATTAATGTCGGTTAAGTTATGATCTGTACAAGCTACAGCTGATCATAACAATACAGGTAGATGACGTAGTTCTAGGCAAGCAAGCCACAATTTGTCACATTCTGCTGGAACTTTTTTTCTATTATGTCCGCAGAAGCGATTTTACAGTCGAGAAAATTGAAGCCAAATCAGTAGGAATGACTTACTGAAAAACTATTCTTAGAGAATGTGATAAATTTCATCCAGAATAAAGTGATGCATGATTTATGTCATTTTCAAAGACGGACGATGTTGGTGTTGGTTATTAGACTTAGCATTACTGATATATAACATGATTTTTAAAGAATTAATCGAAAAATGATTGTAGGAATTTGTGGTAAATTTCATTCTCAGTCGGTGTACCTATAAATAAAAGTGAAATCTTTAGAGGAGATCCTTTCAAGTCATTTTCCTCTCACAATCAGCGAAAGCTTTCATGAGTTATAAATTCTAAATAATGAGTTTTCAATTCGAAGTACCTAATCGATAAAGTGTTGCAGGAGTTTCCAGCAAGTTTTCTGAATCGATTGGTGCATGAATTATCATCCGAGGATTCTAGGAAATATGAATAAAAATGTAAACTTTAAAGCTACTCATTTTCGGATAACTTGATTTTTGCAAGTCGTATTTCTCAATAACTACAATACCTCTCGGGGCAAAAGGGTGCAAGAATGAGAATTCTATCTTATGTAGCTTGAATACTCAATAAAATATGAAAACTACGTTTTTTGTCATAAAGATTATCATATAACATTTATAAACGCCTATGTTAACTTAATCTAAATGTACCTCATGAGAATGTAAAATAGTGAATATAGGGAGTGAGGCAAACAAGGTTAATTGATAACAATCCGAAACCCTTTCAATATTCATATATTTATATCATTTTCTTTAACTACTACATATATTTGCTGACAAGAATATAAAAGATGTGTCAATATATATAGAAAAATGTTATAAAATCATCTCATAATATAAAACATATTTATACAACTAGTAAAAAAGAAAAAATCGCTGTGAATAAATGCGTTGTACCCAGTTATACGAAATATAACAAAAATATATGGCTATCGTTATTCCCGAATAGTCTAACCTCAATTGTAACAAGATCATAACCTCAACGCAAACAAGTTATCGTTCAATATCGCAACTGACGGTTTAAAAATCTACATAATTGCGGTTTAACAAAAATAACGTTTAACTCTACTAATTTATATAATTTGTCGTAAATATTTATGCTTTAAAAATATCAAAGAAAACGCATTTGTTTATCATAGTTTTTTTTATGTGAAATCACATTCTAGGTTAAGTGTTAGTTTAGTATGAGCAGATTATAATTTCTTTTTTTGGGACGGATATGTGTTTCCGGTAAATAATAATTGAGTTTCCAGTTTCAATTAAACGCCAACGATCGTTTTAAGGTAATCATTTTAGTTTTAGAGGTTATTGTCATAAATAATTGCACAAGTCTGACAACATTTGAAAGTGTGGTGGAACTTAGGTTGCCAAAATTCCAAGTCGAAAATAATAGTGTGAGATTCAGAGTAATATCAATTGACAGGTGGTTGAACCAAGTGACAACTAGCTACAAATCGTCGTCGCCGATGCCTTCAAAAGCATGATTTTCGACGAATTCCTTGCCGGATTTGAAAGAGACGCTGGAGAACTTTTCTTGGAGGCGTTTTATCGTGAATGCTTCAGGGAACTTCGAGTTGTTTTGACATTCATTATTAACGTGAACATAAAACAAAAAATGAATCTAATGAAATTTGAAATCCATCATTACCTTTGAGTTAAAATCGGCAGATATCGTTACAATAATATGATTGATAATTAAATAATAATCAATTAGACTGCAGACTGTAGAAGTAATATGAACGTAGATTTTACCTTATTTCCTGAAGCATTTGAAGTGTTATCAAAATCATCACGTAAAATCACCTGACTCGAGCCATCTCGTCGCATGTACGACCAACTATTCTTGTACTGATTGGGTGTTTTCTGTGTGATACCGTTTTTCATTAGCAGCAACTCATCGACCATGTCTTGCAGGAATATTGACATCAAAATCGCTTGATCGCTGGATATTGACACCCATTTGAGGTTATCCTTTGACATAAGATACTCGATGGAGAGCTCCACATCGTAGTTCAGGTTACTATTACTGTTGCCAGGTGAGTTATTCAGTTTATTCTATAAAATAAGGTGAGTTTTTATGTTGGGAGGTTAGGTTTAGAATTTTAAGGTTAGGGTTAAAGTTGCAAGATTGACTTACATGAGTTATTGTGATACGCCAACAACGCATTCGTGTAACTTTAAAGCAACCTTCCTTGACAACTGAGCCACTTAACAGTCGCAGGCTCAGTTCTTGGCCACCAATAGACACAAGAACTTTGGTTTTTGG
Source organism: Mimaenictus wilsoni (assembly GCA_027575185.1). NCBI lineage: Eukaryota > Metazoa > Arthropoda > Insecta > Coleoptera > Staphylinidae > Mimaenictus > Mimaenictus wilsoni. The sequence continues at coordinate 16,552 of JAODAC010062990.1, forward strand.
CACTGGATAATCACAAAAACATGGTTGAAATTGAATATAGCCGTAATATCGCAGTGTACGAGCCAATTCAATGTATTCCTGCTTTGCCAGACGAGCTTGAAGGTGTGCCAATTGTGTTTTGATATCTTTCATGCATAAAATCCATCCTCTTTCAATATCAGAAACGGTTTGACTGTACAAAAGATTCAATGCCACTGGATTATCCATTAATTCCGTGTCGTAATCGTTCAACCAATAACTAAAAAATATTTTTGTGTTTTGCAAATGTTTTACTATGTTTATTTTATGTCTACTAACCTTTTCCTAATCACAATTTTGTTGTTTTGACTAATACTTTTATGAGATATGTACGGAGATTCAAAATCTTGTAGTTTTCTCAGTATTACCATGTCGCCATTTTCTTCTTTTTTGACTAAAAATAGAGCGAAATATGCGGCGTACTCCATTGGTAGGTTTATAACATTGCATGTTTTTGTCAAAACTTGCTGCGTGCAATCAGTGGTGAACACGTTGATCGGAATTTGATGGTTTGTCATCGTATACAGATCCATCTTAGTCTCCTGTTTCACTTCTTTGGCGGTTTCCTGCTGTGCTGAGAGTAGAAACCCCATCAGAAGTTCGGAGTTTGCGAGACTTGAGTCTTGTCCAACTAAAATAGTAATTCTTGCATTTTGTATCATTTAAAAGGAGGTGCAATGATTATAGCCGTACTTATTTGTATGTACTTCTCCAATAGGATGCGTCGTTCTTCCAATTGGCTGCCTGTAAGTGGTAAATACTTTTTTGGAGGAAATAGGGGCAGTCTTTCAGCGCTGTATTCTCGTTTGAGCTGTTCGTGTAGGTTATGCAGTTGTTTGTAACGGACTGTGCAATGGTGAGCGCCGTTTATGTGCACGTTGTACGCCTGGAAAGCAGTGATTACTAATCGCAATCGAATGTATATAAACTTTGGTTAATTACCACATATGTGGATCCATTTCCGTCGTTGACTTCTTCGGTGTCGGGTATTGAAAAGTACATCGTGTTGGAATGCAAGGAGGGAGTGTTACACACGCTTTGACGATGATATTGTACGAGCCTATTTCATTCTGCTGCTGGAGGCGCAATTTTGGCCAAGCTCTAGGTGTCAACAATTTACGAATTGACATTTATTGCAAGACACACGGACAGCAGAGAAGAAGTGAGACCGCAGGAAGGGATGCTGGGTACTTTCATAGGTAGAAATCCTGCTAGAGGAAAGCAGGCAAGCGACCGATGTTGATCTACCCTATATGAGATGGCGCTCCTCAAATTAAAGAATAATTTATTGATGAAAATGTTTATGTATACAACCTGCATAATATATTAACAACAGAATGTCTTTATTCAATTTTAATTAATTAAATTGCGAGCGTATGCTGACCAAGAAACGAAAAATGCTTTAGGATTTATATTTAATATTTGTTTCTGGATTCTTCCTTGTACATTTGTGATATTCTCGCCCGAACCACATTTTACAATTTCGCAAATATTTGTTATCGAACGTTTCCGAATTTTTCAGCGTGCGTAATTTACCGAACACTTTCGACTTATCTTCGAGAGTATCCGAAATTTCTATCTTTGGAAATGTTCGAAAATTAACGACCCTTCTGACTTATCGAACTTTGCAAGAGATGCATTTCCAAGAAATATCATCCATAGATGTGTGAAACTTTCAATAAGTCCTGCTTGAAATTTTTTCTAATTTCTGCATTTTGGAAAATTGTATCAAAATTTATCTCGGAAAATGATTTTTCTCTTGCCCTAAATGCTATTTTCGTGTGATTCTTTACTAACACTGAATAGTTGTTTTATAATATGCACATTATATTAACGATTTTGATGAAGTAATGATATACACTGTACATAACAGTGCTGGTAGGTGTATACATTTCAGTATTATATTTGATTATGAAATGACATATGTTAAAAATTTTCATGGCCTACTTGTATTTCAGCTCAAGACACGGTTATGTTGATATAATAATGCTGTGTTGCAATGCTTCGCATCGAATCCGAGGTATGGATGAAACAATCAAACAAGACTTGTAAATTCAATACTTTAATTTACTATTTATGTAACTTTTGTTCAGAAAATTAGGGTTTATCAAAAATAACTAAAGCTAATCAAACTCGCATGAAATACACGTTATTCACTCGTACGACTTACAACTTGTCATACTCGTAAATAATATATAGAATTACATGCTTGTACAATATACTATATAGTATCACTGCCTCTTATTAATAAGTGGCGACTTTTTCGCTGAAAGTACTGATAAAGTCAAATTTATTTGGACCCTGCTGCCATCAAAAAAATTCTGATAGTTTTTTATACGCAGGACACGTTTATTCATAAACACCTATCTTCAAAGATTCTATGTAAAGTTAGTCTGGCGTCTCACCGACAGATGTCTCTACTCATACTAATTTAAAAATAACATTTCAAGTTTTCATATTTTGGAACATTTATGGGGAATTATGGGGACTCAAAAAGCGCCAAACCTAATAGGACAAGAATAATTTACATTACATTTTATATATTTAATATTAACATTATTATATTGTGAATATTTGATGAATAAATAAATAAATAGTTTTTAAATATGATGAAATTATTTATCATATCAAACTTATAAATAACTTAAGGAAAATACATGTACAATATACGTGTAGATAAATAATTCCAATGATTTATTTTTAAGTTTGCAACAATTTATGCAGAGAAATAAGAGACCATTTAATACAGACAAATATGTATGTTATGGGAAAGTCTTTTATATCTGGCGAAGTAATAAAGGTATTTACAGATCATTTTTACAGAATGATTAAGAAAATAATGCTCATTTACATGAAAATTTAATTGCGGTGACCTTGACCGATTCCAAGAATTCGGATTGTTTGCTTTAGATAACGTTAGTCTCATATAAAATATGAAGTCTGTCGTATTCCAACTAAAAATTACCTTTTTTAAATAGGGAATTTGGAAAATATTTCACTTTTTATTATTACAGCATATTTTTCCTTACATTCGATTTGTTTTTGTTTAAAAATCACAGTATTCAGTGAAAAATGAAACGATATCCGGTTCAACACTTAAACATATATGCTTCTTTACAAGCATTTAGTATTTATATCAGTTCATAATAATAAAAATAAATTAATTGAATAAAGTTACCGGCGCCACATTTTTCAAATAATTGGACGCCACGAAATTACATTAGGAAATGATCTCGTAATTTGCATTTACCCTGTGCATGAAATTAATCAACGCCCGTCCGCGTTAGCAAACAGCAACATTTTACGCATTTCCCGAATCGGCATCCGGTTTGGCGTCGGAGGCGGCGTCGGCGTTGGCGGCATCCTGCCCCTCATCCTCCGACACTGTGCCATTCTGTGCCGCCGCAGTGAAGTCCAGCCCGAGCCAGTTTTGAAAGAATGCCAAGCCCTTTTGTGCGGACTCGTTAACCGCGGCCAGTATCTCGTCCTCGTTTAAATTGCTCCTGCAGCACAACGAGAAAAAATGAAATAAAACACTAAACTTCTATGCAATGCTTGCCGGCAGGAACCGCTACCAAAAACGAGAAAGATGCCAACAAAACAAAAAAAAAAGAAACCTTCACGCCGTTACACAATCCAGGACACTTCGTATCCCTTCGTGTGCTGGATGATGCTGTGGCGAGTTACAAATGGATTTACTCACTCGACGCTGGTTTGATTAGTGTTGACGGTGGCGGCGGGTACGACCGTCGTTGCTTCTTGCTCCTCGACGGTGGCAGTCGACTCGTCATCCATCCGCATACCGTTGTCATCCATTGTAAAACAGCCAATGTTCAACGAGGTTTGCACGTCGCCGAGTAGTTTCGGTTCCAGCTTGAGGCAGCCCTTCAATCCATCATCGTGCGGCTGGAGGCTGGTGAAACGCGCGCAAACGGCGGCGAGCTGGCCGATCATCGAGACGCACGTCGCCGCCGGCCGCCGCCCCTGGGACACACCGCTACGCAGGAGATTGTCACCGTAGGACACATTCAGACGAACGCCTTCCGACTGCGAAATGTATTTCATCCTAACGCAACCTGGAAACATTTCGTAGACACAAATAAAACCCCTTTCCTTATTTCTTATGTAAAATGAGCTGATCAGCATACAGATGTGCAAAATAAAACAAACCTGTTCCAAGATCAATGAACGTCATGTTAAAATCCACACAACACATGCATTCAGGGCCGTTGCATGCACATGTCTTTTCCTCCGGTGGTGCCTCGGATGTCTCCCCATCCTGATCAACTTCCTTCGGCTCTTGGGATTCGCTGCCGGGCGTCACCGCTTCCGTTACATCGTCAGCTGCATTATTTTCCTGCAGATTGGTACCAGCCGTGGCGCCGCGATAAATCAGATCTGCAAATACACCGGCACACACAGAGAGCAGTAACACCGGTGAACATCTGATTGCAGGATGCAAGAAGATTGAATTGCGTCGAGTTTTACCTAGGATATTCGCCGCTGAGACGCAGGACGCGCAAGCCAGGCATGTCAACGCGACAACGAGGATCACACGTCGCATGATGGAGCTGTTTTGATGCGCACGTTCGTCGTGTTACATTTATTCCTGCCGCTCAGACTCACACTCAGAGTGGTCAGCGACTTCTTCTTCTTCTCCTTTTCGTTGCCATAGCATACAATACAACAGATACCTTGACAGGTAGAGTCCGGTGGCACCGGTGTGCGTAGCGGCATCCTCGTCTTCAATTTGTTCTTCTTCCTCGACTCTTTCCTCGGCTTCTTGCACTTCTTCGTCGTTTGTATTTCTCACGTGTAACGACCGTGCGCACGCGGTGCTTTGGAGTACAAGGTTGTTACGCCTGCGGTCCTTGCCCGCTATGGGGGTCACCAGGTGGCCCACTTTGGCGCCGGTTCTCACATACGCATATACTGAGTGTTCATCCAAACGCTAGCGTACATTACCGATGAGCTTCTGCGCGTCCATGCTTCCGTGAGGTGGACACTCGACGTACGATCGCAAGGAAATTTATTACTAATGCTCGAATTGTTCATCGGTCGAGCGTGCCAACCAGGCGAACGCAACGAAAATACAAGTCTACGAACTGGATTTCCAATGGCTACATCCACTTCATCCTTCTCTTCTTGTTATTACTTCGTTTTACTGCTACATCGAGATAGATTACGTTAAGATTTTTACGAAAATACCAAATAACAAATTTAAATTTTAATGATTGACTTAATTAAACTACTCATTCCACTGGATGAATATGCCATTTTGTTGTTGTTGCATTCTGAAGTTTATTATAGTAGCGAAAATTCAAATTTAAAACTATATTTAACAATTTTGTGAGTTAATGACCAAAATAATATCAGTTTTAGTAATGGTGGCGTGAACGGCGAGTCCTGTCTACGCCAGCTTCGGAGGAGCAGGTAATTGATCCGTCAAAAACATCGCTCATCGGGCAGTGTTTCTGTTCTTTCAATGCTCGCTTCCGAAATTTCCCTTTTAAATCCACTGAATTTCACGAGGAAATGGACAAACCGGCACTTCTCAAGCAATGAGTATCAGGAGATCAGAAAAGCTATTGGGTTGAGTAATGTATTTACTACAAGCAAGATTGTGTTGACCAGATAGCGGCATCATCGATAATCGACAGACCTCAAAAACCGTCCCAAAACCGTAAGGGAAATCCCTTGAAATCCCCACAAATAAAGCCAAAAAGGCCTGTTACCATACACAAACTCCATCCCGAATTTTGCCATGAGAATGAGAGTCTCTTTTATCATGCTTGTAGGAGAAAGACGGATGTGCGATGTCGCTGCATGTATCCATGACCAAGAGAATTGACCAATCCAATTTAAAATGGGTGCAACCCACACAGAGTCAACAACAGCAGGTAGGATAACAGCCAAGAACATCGCTCATGTTAAAATTCCTGGCTGGTTCTACTCTCCTAATACTCCATTAGGAATTTTTCTATAAGATTGTTCCAATAGCATTCAAATTTTTCATTTGAAATCATTCTACTAATCAGAAGACGACCCAAACTTTTACGGAAAAGAGTAATTGAAAATCAGAAGAGAGACACTGTAGTTCAATCAACAATGAACAATGTTGAACAATTCGATTTTGTTAAAATGGGTACAGCCCAAACCGACTTAGCAACTGCAGGCAGATGATCCGCAGGACATTGCGCGTGAACTCCTTGCTTCCTGCGTCCTGTTCTCCTAATACTTCATTCCGAATTTTGCTACAAGAGTGCTCCAAATTTCTCATTTAAAACCATTTGATTAATTTGGAAGTTTTCTCAACTTCCATAAATTGTAGTACTTTTAAAGATAGAGAGTATTAGGAGATCAGAAGAGAGCTTGTGTAGTACAATGAGCCATGCCTCTACATGCATGTACGAGGTATATGCCACGCAGGGAGGTATATGCGATGCCACGGATTACATACAGGAAAAACAGAAGGGTTAGACCAATCAAATCGATTAAAAAAGGATCCAACCCACACCGTCTACCGAGCAGCAGGTAGGTGATCCGCCAAGAACATTGCTAATAGTACAACTGCTTACTCGTTCTGTCCTCCTAATACTCCATTTCGAATTTTGCTACGATAGTGTTCAATTTTCCTCATTTCATGAGAAAACTGTGCTTTCGTGGCTTAGAGTATCAGGAGATCAGAAGAGTGATTGAATAGTCCCATGAACGATGTCTCTCCATGCATGCAGGAGAGAGATGGGATTTTGATCAATTCAATGGTCAATCGTTTTAAAATGGATGCCCACACTGGCTTTACTCCTTGAAGTCCTGCTCCCCTAATACTCAATTTCGATTTCATTAAGTGAATTCAGCTTGATATATTTGACCACTGAATTTCCTGAGAAAAATACCAAAAAGCACTAGTCTGGCAAAGCGAATCAGAAGGACTGGGTTTCTGTAACGTGCAAAGCATTTGCTGCCAAAACCTGGCCGACTGACGGCATTGTTCCAAATGTGTCTTTCTCATACTGGCATAGCAATAGCAGGTAATTGTTCAGTCATAAACATCGCACATGGTATCCTGAGCAGTACCAATCTTCTACTACTCACATTTTTGCATTAGAAACTTTGAATTTTAGTTAAGTTTGATCTCTTTCATTTCCAATTCACTTTTGCATGTCTTTAAAAACTTACGAAAGCCCTCAAAACGCTCGAAAGCTATAATTTTTCGCCTATCTCTTTGAATCGTATGAAAATTACAAGTCACGATCAGTATTCTCCTCGTTTGATCTTCATTTTAACTTACAACTTGTTCGCCACAGCTCGAATCTACTTGCACTTACTTCCATTGCAAACTTCGGCAGACATCGTCTTCGAGTGATTCGAATGCAGTTCATTCCGCCGAGGGCATCGCTTGCAAAATGTAAAATGCAAGGGGATTAACATTAATTTACATTTACGAAATGTGCGTGCCTCTGCTCGGCAAGTCGTTCGCGTGTGCGCGCACTTGTTGTTGCCACTTTATTGCACACGCCCACGTCGCCGAACAAACTCGTTGTAGTTCGAATGAATGATAAAGCAGCATTGCCCTCGACGTGAATTGATAATTAATAGCGTTGTTATTAACGCAGTCGCGCCACCTCGAGTGGCACACTCCTTCGAGCATGAATAATTACGCGCATTTATTCCACCCCGGCCACGGTGCTCCGCGATGCGTATCCTCCTGCCCTATGCATGCATTTGCAAAAAACAAGAATTCATTGCTAAATTGGCATACTGAACATCATTACGTATTTGCTCGTCGCGCTGGCAAGATGTTGCCGCTAATTGCTTCTTCAACAGACGGCAATAATTGAATCGTCGATAAATATGTTCAATAAACTCATCCGGCGAAAAGTCACGTAAATTACGCAATAATTATTAATTAACGTTAGATTCTACAGGCTTGAACTAATTTCGAAGCAATTAAATCCAAGTTTAATGGTATAAATGTTCCTTGGGATTTTATTTTGAGAGATGGTGAAGGAAATAAATTGTAAAATGAAACTCCATTTCCAGAAGAAGAAAAAAACCATTTAAAATTAGAATTAAAGAATATAAATATTATTAAATAAAACGAAATCAATGTCATATTATAAGGTCCCGGGTTCGATTCCCGGTGGGGATGAATATTAAAGTGAATTCTTCTTCTTATCAATAGTGTTAGCCTCTAATATGACTAATTACATTGAAAAAGAACTCGTGGGATCTTTTTTACCTTTTTGTATCGTTTTGGCTTTTACGGTAGGATCACACGGGTTTGTGCGGCAATGGATTGCCGTCACAAATTGAATAGAGCTAATGACCATAGCAGTTGATGCTCGGTAAAATCATACAAAAAAAGCCATATTATATATTTGCCGTTATTTAGAAATAGTTTCCTTTTAAGGTATATGGACTGCAATTGTGGATTTTATATCCAAAGTCAAAGTGAAAGTGTTGTAATCAAAGAATTTTTCACTTTGAAGTGACATTTCCCGCCGACAAAGGAACATTGTAGGTGGGATATCAACTTCTATTACATAAAATAATAATATCTATCTACCTATCGACCTAACTGGTCCTTCAGCCATTTTTATATACAATTTATTGTGTAATACATTATTGAGTTGCAAGTGTATATATAGTGTGAGATTTACAACTCGTTTTTGTTGTGGTAATGGTGATGGTGATGTTGTTTGTTTTTGTTGATGCTTTTGGTGATGTGTAGTATGTTGCTTTCCTCCGTGTTGATGTAGAGATATATGTTTTTTGATAGAATGTTGGTACATCGTGGAGTGTTGCATCATATGATGTGAATTTTTGGATTAATTAATGAGTGTTTATTAATGTGGTTTTTATCGATGTGGATTTTTTAGTGTGAATTTTTTAGTATGAATTAAATCAATATATTAATTCACACTAACGGGGACTTGAACCCCGTTCGACTGCGCGGTAAGTCGAAGCACTACCAACTGTGCTGCCCAGGTGGGTTTTATTACATCTTCATGCTTACTAATTAATATTTCAATAATTAATAAAATAATTATTAATTAACACTAGATTCATTTGTTTTGAACTAATTAAGAAGCAATTAGAACGATGTTCTGCGTTATTTTTTCCTTGCGTATTTTTTGACCAAATTGGAAAAGAAATAAATCAGAATATTATATATGTAACAATGCAATATATTTCGTCAGCTGATTAGCAAATGACATCTATCAAGAAACGGGTACTGTTTGTTGACTAGGTAACCAGAGAAAATATCTATGCAGGTAACTGATCCTCCAAAATCATCAAATATCGCACAATCTCTTGAAGCTTCTGTTCTCCTACTACACGAGTATATAGAAGACCGATAAGCCACTGCGTTGTGCAATATGCAATGCATTTACTGAAATCTAATGGGTTCGTTGCAAATGGGTGATACCTACATGGATTGAGCGGTAGACGGTAACTGATACGCCAAAATCATTGCTCATCGCGATTCAATCTCTTGGATCTGCTGCTCTCCTAATACTCCTAATACTGCGTTAGCATTCGAAATTTCCTGATTAAACAGCCAGTAGATGTTTGGGCGTCACCATCATTGATCCTGCTACTACTTTCTTTGCCTTCCACACGATCATCTTCTTTCCATTTGAGCGTCCAATACTCCACATTTTACACAATCGTTAGTTAATTGCTCGAAAGTCTAAGATCGTTGCTTAATTTCTGATGACAACAAAGAATGTAACGCCCAGCTCTCTTTTACCATGTTCTTTGTCGCTATACAATGCCGTATGTAAACAAGTGCGCTTTATCTCTTTACCAATCCGTTTATATTATCATGATTCTCTATTTTTGTGAATCCCTTAGCTGCGATTGTTGCGCTCCTTGGTTCCCAGTGTGAGTACATTCCATGTTCCGTGAATATAACCTAAATTTCTACGTGTAGATCGAGTTCTGTTAATTCGTTCATTTCGAGGGTTTTTTCTGATTCCCGAACTTCGCCCACTCTATGCTTTTCTAGGCATGAAACCCTGCTATATCAGTCGATGAGTTCTGCTACTGCTAAATTCCGATTGCTTTTCACTTTGTAGTGACATTTCAGGAACATTGTAGGTGGAAAAACAATTTTTACATTATATTCATGTTTACTCATTAATATTTCATTAATATAATCAATTTTTGGGATATTTTTACCAATACATGAATCAAGAAACAGTAAAATTCAATTAAATCTTCGATTAATAAGTTCATTAAACTCATCCGATAAAAAAATCATGTAAATCATGCAATAATTATTAATTAACACTAGATTTCATTGGTTTCTACGAATTAGGAGGCAATTAACACGAAATTCCATTGTATATGTTTTCCTTCAGATTTTCTACCAAATCCCAAAACAAATATATCATAATAGAACATATGTAACAATGCTTATGCTCAATTCCGTATTTTTCACTTTCAAATGGCGTTTTAGAAACATTTTAGGTGGGAAAACAAGTTTACATTATATTCATGTTTACTAATTAATATTATCTGATCTTACCTTACTTTTTTTAACCAACTGATATAAATTACAATATAATGTATGTAAAAATAAAATATATTTGCAGAAATATATTTGCAACAGGCAGCTTGGCGATTGAAGAATGTGAACTTGCAAAATGGGTGTGCCCGTGCCTGCTATCGCTGGTAACTGATCCGCAACATTATAGTTAAACGCATAATGCCTTAGTTGCTCAGTTCAGTTAATGCAAAAAAACGATTTTATTTCACTTTTAATTGGCATTTCAGGAACATTGTATGGGGGAAAACAACTTTTGTACTTTACTTTACTAATTAATATTTCCTTAAATGACATTTTGTTTAATTTTTACCAATATAAGCGACCCCATGAATCAAGAATCAATAAAAATCAAATAAATTTTTGATTAATATGTTCCATAAACTCATCCGGTGAAAAGTCCGGTAAATTATGCAATAATTATTAATTAACGCCAGATTCCATTGGTTTGAACCAATTAAGAATCAATTAAAAGTTCCGTGGTATGTTTTTTCCTAGAGAATATTTTGGGGCTAAATGGCAAAAGAAATAAATTACAATATTATATGTGTAACTCCTTTTCCTGTCGGCGAATTTGACTGTTGAATAGAATGACGACGCATACAAAAGCATAAATTGTTATTTCTCATCATTTTCTATTTTTTCTTCGGGCATATTTCATTCCGCCGCTTTCGAACGCCGCAAAAACGAAACGCGAGGCAACGTTAGACATCAATTTAAATATATTTTACGGTAGAAGTGCGCTTAAATATTCATGCACATTGCTGTTGAAAGGCGACCGCCACCGCAGAAAGGGACAATCGGCTGGGACCATCACTCAAAATTGCGGAAAATGAAAACGGCGCCATCCCCACATCGGCATCACCCGCCGTATAATTGGACAAATCAAAATGCATACATTACACAATTTCACAATTTGAATCAACATCCCGCATTGATAGCATGATTCATTTCATCTCATTGTACTTGAGCACGAGCCGAAAAAAATAAAACGATGATGAATACCGCCGCACACTTGCGAAATTCACCACCCAAAGATTGAATCCGATTGGAATAAATTGGCATTATGAATACAAATACTGGGATTAGAAAGTTTTGTCATCGTGTCGCGATGTGTGCGTTTCGTTTAGTGTACAGATATCGCGCCGATGCAATGTGTTTTGTTCGGCTTATTAACACATTCTGAAAACCGTTAATCGCGACATGAATAATGCAAAAAACATAAACAAACATGCCTGAAATTAGCACAAATGTCAATTAAATAAAAATCACGTTGCATATTTTAATTTAGAGTAATACATATTCATCACGAATAATCAATAAGAGGAATTAGAGAAAATCAGGAAAAGTTATTCCAAGCGATAAGGTGGAAAATATCGGATTGATTTCATTAAGTATGTCTACTTGTATTCCGGCGCACAAAGTTCGCGATTCCTACATGAAAACTTTAGTCTTCTAATGACGGCGATTACTCCATCGCGAAGCTCTGTTAAAACACGGTCATTACACTGGAATGAATAAAATTTGCCGCTTTTGAAGTTTATAAAATCGGCCGTGCTATGGCGAATTGAATTGGGAATGGCGGGCGCACATTTAAATAAATCGCGCCGTCGCTTTTAATGGAAATCGGGAAACATTGCATATTTTGATTAAATCCTGAAATGAGGCAACGGTATTAATAAATATCTAATTCCGAGCGCTTGCACGCTGCCGGAAAATCGCGGCCAAAAATCGCTAAAAAACGTCAAATATGTGTCGAATAAACAACGATTGCCTATCGTGATTTTACGGATTCATTACAACAAATGCCGGAATAGTTGGCAAGATTTAATTTTATCAGTTTTAATTTTAATAAACAAATACCCGATCGTACAACACTCCACAAAATTTCACATTTTAATATTAGTATTTTACATGGTTGAAATAATAATTTTCAATTTTCATATTACATTCGTAAATATAATTATTCCATCCTAAATGTAACAATTAAATCAATAAATTATAGCACGCATTATTTGGAATTGGAATATTTGTAGTTTTCTAGGGCATTAGTAAAATATTATTTTAAGAGGTACATGTATGGTCCGGAAAAGTTGCAGTTTGCTGTGTCAATTAAAATGTGTATATTTTCAATATTAAAACTGCAATAAAATGGAATGTATTAAATATAAGTGAATAAATCATATACCGATCGATATGTAAATAAATAAATAATAATTAATTTCATCACAAAATGGCCAAAACGTCACTTTTCAAGCAATTACTATTAGAAGTCATTGGGTTATGCAATGTGCAGAGTATTTGCTACTCTTTATGGGATGAAAATTGATTTGTCCACACTGGCATAGCGAGTGTAGGTAACAGATCCGACAGAATATTCTCATGAATCTTCTGCTCTCCTATTACTCGATTCCTAATATGACATTCAAATGATTCCTAATATGACTTTTCAAATAGCTTATTTTTTTAAGAAAATAGGCGAAACGGCCTTTTTCATTAAAGGAGGGAGTATCTGGAGATTAAAAGAGTCACTAGGTCGCGCAATGCATTTGCTGCAAGCAACTGGGTGATTGATCAATATGATCGTTCAAACTAAGTGCTGTCCACATTGGCATAGCAGCAGCAGGTAACAGATCCGGCGCGATCATCAATCATCGAACAATCTCTTGAACCTTCTGCTCACCTATTACTCAATTCCTAATTTCACCATGTTAACGTTCAATAGGTCTCCTTTAAAACCGCTGAATATTGAAGAAAATAGCCAAAACGGCCTTTTTCAAGTAATGAGTATCAGGAGATTAGAGGAGACAGCGGGTCGCGCAATGCATTTGCAGCAAGCAACTGGGCGATTGACCAATAAGATCGTATACAAATAGGTGATGTTCATATTGACATAGTGAGGGCAGATAACAGATCCGCCAAGATCATCACTGATCAAACAATCTCTTGAACCTTCTACTCTCCTAATACTCAATTCCGAATTTCACTACATTAACATGTTCAACATGTCTCTTTTAAAACCGCTGAATATTACAAGAAAATAGCCAAAACGGCCTTTTTCAACTAATGAGTATCAGGAGATTAGAAAGTCAATATAGGCGCTGCCCACATCGGCTTAGCGATTGCAGGTAAAGATCCGCCAAGATAAACGTTAATCGAACAATCTCTTGAACGTTCTGCTCCTCTATTACTCAATCCCAACATTCGATTTATTAACGATCGACATGTTCATTTCAAAACCTCTAAATTTCACCAGAAAATGGCCAAAATGGTCATTTTTAAGTTATAAGTATCAGGCGATTAGAAGAGTCACTAGGTCGCGTAATATATTTGCTATCAGTAAGTGGGCGATTGACCAATGGGATCAAAATCAGTGATGCCCAAATTGGCAAAGCACCAGCTGGTAACATATCCTCCAGATCATCGCTCATCGAACAATCTATTGAACTTTCTGCTCTCCTATCACTCAATTCCAACTTTCCCTATGAGACACTAGATCGCGCAATGTGTTTGCTGCAAGCAACTGGGCGATTGAACAATGGGATCGTTCGAAGTAGAAGCTGCTACCCACATCGGCACAGCGACAGCAGGTAACAGATCCGTTGAGATGATCACTCATCTTACAACGTCTTGGTTGTTCAGTTCTACTAATCCTTAATTACAAATTCGGAATAAGAGTAGTTGTGTATATATTTATTCATATTATGTTCGGTTGATCCAGGAAGTACATGGCACAAGTTGATAATAAATAACATCGAATAACCTGCGTCCAGTTTTGAAGAAGATTGGGAGCTCTGCTTGTGGTTGAAAGTTATAATGAGGACCACCAGCTTGTAGAAGAATACAAATAGAAATATATTAGATGATTTCATATATTTATGAAAGAAGTACGTTGAAAAACTTATATTGAACAAATAATATCCCTTGACTGTTAATTCAATTCATGTGAGATATCAACTGTTAAACTGTTAAAAACTAGGCAATTTTTTAGCTTCTTAAATGTCTAAGGTACAGAATATAAAGATGCCTAGTTTTGGGAAATGTCTCAGCTGCCCACTACGCGGATTAAAGGCTTGTAAAACGATAAACATACAAATATAGTCGAGTATTTCAATCGTTGAAAAATTAATAAAATAATAAACCACAAAATATCGCTTTAAAAAACCTAGAAGATGGTAGGACGTGTAAAAACGTGAGTATTTATATATGCGCTATGAATAGTGATATATAGTTTCCTGTTAACAAAGGAAAATCTAGGCAACCTCTTGAGCGCAATTTTACCTCTTAAAAGCTAAAAGAAAAGGTACTGTTCCCGTAGTTGCCTAGATTTCATAGGTGCCTCATCTGTTCAGTACGTCAATTCCAAGTCTTCACGATGATAGCAAAATAATTTAAAAAATAAGTAATTGCAATACACGCTCCATAAAATTTTAATAATTTTTGTACTTTACATACTTTATACGAATAATTTCTAATTTTCGAATTACATTCCTAAACGTAATTATTCAAATCAATTAATTCAAACAGCCGTAATTTTGAATTGGAATACGCGCAGTTTTCTGAAGGGCTTAAAAAGGTTCCCGGAATCCCGGAAATTCCTGAAAATTATGCATGCAATGCGGGAGAAACGGCTTAATTAAATGTTTACTACCACAACCGCACAAACTCCCGAAAATTCCGGCCACTTCTCAAGCTTTTGGAAAACGCAAAATTTTGCGCAACATTCACGCCGGTTTCAAATTTCAAAGCTACAAAAGGTAACGCTACTCAGTCAAATGGATGCATAATGCAAACGCTATTCGCAAGTGCGCTGCATAAAATTGCAATTTCGTTTCGAATGCAGCAATTTGAAGAAATTTGAAACGTGGTTCAATAAGTGTCTCAAGTCAAGCCACATACTCGCGCACTCACACTCGTGCACGATCGACCCAGATTACATTTCCTCAACATTTTGGTCAAGTTCATTGAAATTCAGCACAATGAACGCTTGTCGCCTCACATTGACATTTCGTCTCATTTTCGACGCTTCTCTTCGATTTTTTACAAACCAACCAAGGAAAAAATAAAACGGAAATGGACTGAAAGGTTCATCATCATCTATGGTGGCTGTGGTAGTGGCAATCATTTGGCTTCAAGATGTTTGAGCATCCTTGCAAGGTCATCAAAAGGCGGTTTCTCCGAAACCATCGCCAAATCAAACGTGACCTAAACTGATTCTGCGTCCGCTAGTCATCAATAAAACGTTAATAACCTATACAAATATTTCGTCCTCGTCCTGTGCTGGAACGAAATTCCTACAAAATGATGCACAAAGTGATGCTAACAATCCTGATAAATAATTTTCAAGAGATATTGAAAAGAGAAATTTCATATTCCGTCGATAGTACTCATATTCATTCAAACTACGAATCATCGTGTTTAAATATGTACATACGTTAACATAGTCGAATGTAGCTAGGGAAGACGAAGAAGAAAGCAAAAAAGAAATGCTTTCTATAAGGCCACGACGCTGACGAGACCGGAAGGCCTTCTTCTGCCACCACTTCTTTTATATGCGAGCATGTGAGTGTGTCTTCTTCGGACGGTGTTTCTCAGCGTGGCGATGACCTAACTGCGTTTGACCGAGTTTCGTGTGTCCGAAAAACTGCTGCTCTCTCTCCACGCCGCGACGACGACCACCCGGACGGAAGGCGGCAGAGAGTGGGCAGGCGAAGAGTTCCTCAACTCCGGCACGCCGACCGGTTGACTTAACCAGTGTACACGCATCGCGGCCGCGTGTGGATTATCGGATGCGTTTCGTGCCTTTCCCAACAACACTAGTGATTTTTCCGCCCGTGCAAGAACGACCGCGAGACACAACGCAACGTTACCAAACCGCGACTTTACAATTTACAGGTGAGTCTCGTTTTATAGGAGTCGTATTTGACTGTGGCAAAGTTGTAACTGCCAAAACGGTGTTGAACTCGGTGCTGAAGTCGCGGAGACAAGCAGAAAAGTTCCCCAAAGTGTAAAAGTTAAACACAACAACGCGCTATATCGAAGGGAAAGACAAAATTCACGCCATGAAACTGCCAAACTTTGGCAAAACGCGGGGCGCGTTATCATTATCGAGCGGTATCGAACGGCATCGTCAGTATCGTAATTGCAATTAAAACTTATAGCATAATCATTTCGAAGATGTTATTAAACTTTTGCGTATGGTTTTATAACGACTCTTTGGCTGCAAATTTCAATTTTAATCGGAATTTTAGGGACCGCTTTTCTTAAGAGCTTTAAGAGTCTAAGTACATGAAGTTGCCTAGTTTCTAAATTAGCTTCAAGTCCGTTCAGTTGAGTCCCGAGGTGCAGAAGTATGTGCGATGACTGACCACAAGGTCCAGAGTTCGATTCCCGGTGGATATATGCGAAAATAAATTCTTCTTATCGCATTATTCTCTTATTTTTCTTATTAGTTTTAGACCCTAATACGACTAATTATATTAAAATTGATAGAGCTAATGATGATATTAGTCGATACTTAGTAAATAAAAAGACAGCCGATCGTTGTGTTACTTCCCACTAATTATTATTCAATCTTTTTAAAGTTTTGTTTTTTATTCAAAACTCCGATGACACATTGTCTATTAAAACTTCTGTTAGTATACGGTTTCTTGAAATTACATGTTGAATTACGAGTGCGTAAAATTGCGGAGTACAACTTTCAATACTCATAACTTTAGATTTAGTTTTATAGATTTATAAATCCAAGCTTTGCGTTAAAATGAAAACTTTGCAAACTTAATTTGTGAAACAATTTTTTTTTCAGAAATAAGAACGAATGAATATGAAAATAAAACGAATGATTCTGATTAAAATATTATTCTCTCACGTTCCAATTAAACGTACCGCTAAATACTGTAAAAATGCCGTAACCACAACGTTCCATCACCATAAAAGCAAAGGAAAACAATTAATAAACATAATATCAAATACAACGGTTTTCGTTTCTTTTGTAAGGCGTATTTGGCGTGTTTGAATTTTAAATACACTTTTTTCTTGTTATGGCATTGGTGGTTACACGAGCTAGATTGAATTCATGCGTCTGTAATGCAATAAAACATTGTGCAATTTACGATTATCTCCTCATCGCTCCGGGGCATGTTTCAGCGACCACGTGGAGTGCCGGAAAATTGCGCGTTGGTCGAGGCTACTGCCACTGACGTTTCACGTCGATTTATTACCGCACATTCGGCCACTTGGCAATTAAAAAGTCCGTCCTGTGCGCGACGCACGAGCAAATAAATATCACGCCGAGGTGGTGGAAGCTGCGCATCCGTACGGTAAAAGAACCCAAAAAATTACAAATTCCTTTTTTATTTTTACAGGCAGCATCGGAGCCTAAAACACCACAATGAAGTTGACCTTCATTATAGAACTTTTGGTCATCGCCATTCTTATAGCGTTTGCTTCGTCACGTGTAATAGGTAAAAAAAAGTTTTCTTGCTATACTTAGCTCTCTCCTGTAGGAAGGTTAAAATGGGGAATAAAACTATCAAAAATTTCAGATGATAAGTTTCAAGGACGTGCTGTGACACATCATAAACATCAATATAATACGCGACTATCTTCGCAAAAGTTGCGACAAGAGGCAACGTCCGCCGCCAACAAGTACTGCACGTGCAATGCCAAGTTATGCAACTGCTGTCGGGAGTTCAACATTCCGGTCGTGTCCCTCCAGGGACCGGGCTGTGCCTCCCTGCAGTACCTGCGCGGCGATAAATTGGCCATCTCGATGAGTTTCGGCGAACGCGTGTTGACCAACACAACAATCGATAGTAAGTTTTCGAAAGTTTTGCCTCTTTCTCGCAAGACAAGTGTACTCATAACAACATTAATTTTTATAGGCAGAAAACCAAAACCCGTCTGTATGCCCCTTCCGGGAGGTGTTTCAAAGTTCTGCGGGAGAGTCTACAATATCGCACGACAGGGTGAAGACTTTAATGCATGCCTTGGATTAGAATTGAAAGCATTGAAAGATGTGGAAGCAGCACTGAGAGTATCCTGCTTTAAATTCGGCCCCAAGGGTCTTAAAATAGCAGAAGCCCAACCCTTGCCAGCTATTGAACAGGCTGTGGGTACTGAGGAGGAAGATGAGGACGATGATGATGATGATGACGATGATGAGTTTGATTTCGACGATGTTGATGATATTGATGATGATGATGACGACGATGATGGCGAAGATGATGGTGATGATGACGATAACGCGGTAGACTATTCGTCGTTTAGTGTGTTTGATGATGATTTTATTGGTATCTTTGGTGCTGATGATGAGGAAGGAAGTAGTGGTAATAAAAGAAGGCGAACTACAACCAAGGCACCTCTGAGGACTCCTACGAGGAAGACTGTCAACAGGAAACCAGTGATTGCTGCGCAACCAGTAGTTTCAACAATTGCAACTCCTTTAAAGACTGTCACCAAAAAGGTGGTGGCTGCTCAGAGTCAGACTATTACCCAGACTATCCCTACGCAATCTACTACCGAAAAGGTGACTAGGAAGACCACGGTACGGCGAAGGGCCAGACCGACCAAGGCTGTCCCTATACAGGTTGTAACCACGCTAGCACCTTCAACCAAGGTAGTTCCTAGTTCTGAGGAGACTTCCCCGGAGATTATCGAAGAAGTTACCAAGGCTGTTCCGGTAACAACAGCTTCGATTCCTTCAACTACAGCTCCAACAACTAAGAAGTCAGTTACCAGAAAGATTACTCCTTCATCTACAATTATTACTACCACTACATCAACAACCACTCCTTTGCCAGAAACAGAACCCACTACAGGATTAGTAGGATTAATCACTTCAGCAACAATTGTAACTTCTGAAAAGAGACCTGTGGTACAAGAAGCACCTCTGCCTAACAAACCAATCTCATCCAACATTATAAGTCCCCATGAGTCCATTGCAGCTGTAGCAGCTATGCTGCAAACTGTTCCTGGAGAGTCTCCTGTTTCCCAGGAAACCCAAGAGGCTTCCAAAGTCGCACCACCTCCAGCCGCACAGCCTGAAAGTACCTCAACCGAAAAGATTCATTGGATTACCTTAAACTATGTCTCTCCTAAAATTGAAGCTGTTGAAGCAACCACCGAAGTACCCAACGAAGTCAGCAATCCGCCCGAAATCACCGAGATTGTAACTGAGTTTGTCCCAACTACAGAGGAAGCTGGGACTATCCCTGGCGATGAGGATGATGACGACGAAGACTCTGTAACATTAAAAAGTTACATTATTAAAAACGATGATGTTGATGAAGATCCTGTTGAAGAGCAAACCACCGAGACACTTCAGGGAACCACAGAGTCTGTGGGTATGACTGAAACACTCCCAGCTGCTTCCGAAAAGTCCGAAAACGCCAAAGACAAACCAGAATCAAAGGATGTACTAACCGATATCATCGATGGAGTCGTTGGAACTTTTGTAGAAGATAGTGATGAAGAGAAAGACAAACATGCGAATGATAAGGACGATGATGATGATGACGACGATGATGATTTCTTAGGAGACGACGATGATGATGACGATGACGACGACGATGATGATGATGATGAAGATGACAAGAAGAAACCTCAAAAGAAGAAAGATGTCGAAAAGGCCGAAGGGGATGAAGACGAAGACGACGACGATGACGAGGAGGAAAAGTTAGAATCTGAGAAAACGTCGCACATTAACCATGGCGAAGATGATGACGACGATGATGATGACGATGACTTTGTCAGTAGGAAAGCCAAGCAACATCAGAAAATCATCGCGCAATCAGGCGCCAGAATAGTCAGGGGTCGGCAAAGTAGAGACATGTGGTTGGACCGATTACATTGGTAACAAATAACAGATGACAGAAATACAGAAGATAAACAAAAAGTGCAAAAACAATTTTTTGCGAAGCAAAACTTGTATTCTAGATTTATTTTCGATATTTATTACTATTTATTATTATTTATTGCTCGAACTATGGAGATTACGCATCAGTGACGAATTTGTATGAATTGATGAAAAGGGGCCATGTATATAAAATTAATGTTTTATATTTGTATTTGATTTTTAAATGAAAATAATTTACATTCATAGATATTTATAGGTGGATGACACATTTGCATTGAAAAAGCAATCGAATATAAAACGTAAAAATTAATAATAATAAAGTATCTGATGAAATAACATATATAGTTTTTTTTAAGGAAATTTTATTTTTTTATTAGTTATTTAATTATTTAATAATTTAAAGTCTCATAAATTAGGAAATAACTAAATAATTAACTTTTTCTGAACGTATGAAAAGTTTAAATTGACAGAAACAAGTTTGCTGCGTTTAAAAACACTTTGAGCACAGGAAAAATAACGAAGAAAACTAGTAAAGTTTGTTACGCTTTTTTTCTTTATGAAAGCCACTTTAGAAAGTGACCTAGCATGTCTTCTTCCCAACTGGAAATTGAGTACACGAAATAAAGCTCTTCGCCTTAAACATACAAACACATCTCCTCAGATCGCATCTCGCATTCGATGTTCATTACCGTCGCGACGAGCATCGTCTTCCTCTTCACGCTTCAGAATTTTCTGCAGCCTGATTAAACTCATCGAATTACGCGGGCGCATCGCGCGAAACGAACAAATAAACAATAAGTGGCTGAGCCAGGGGTGGGTAGGCTGGTTGGGTATGCAAGGCGTGGGTGTTGGTGCTTTGACAGGGCACAATAAAGCCTCATTTAAATACGTAAATTGCAGTGCCATACGAACGTAAACAGCCGCTGTTGTTGGAGCGATGCATCTGGTGTCCAATGTTGCGATCGCAGCGCTTGTCGGATGTCTGTGGATCAGCTTCTCGGAGGCGGCGGTGGCGGCAGTGGGAGTTGAAAGTGGTGCAGAAGGAGGCGGAGGCGGGAGTGTGCAGGGGGCGGGCGTGGCAACGACAAACGGTGAGCATTATCCGGCAATGTCGCAAACGACATCCGCGCCAGCTTTGCGCCCGAAAAGTGACATTTAAGCGGAGTTAGAATGTTAAACGTCGCGGCGGCGGTGGAGGCGGCTTTTTCAGTCCTGATGCAGGCTCTTTTGTTTCACGCTTCGCAGCATCTTTGGGCGTCATTAAATAGCGGCGCAATAAATATGGAAATTTTTTGTCCTCTGATGAAACTTGAGAAATATTTGGAAATATCAAACATTGAAAAATGATGATAGACCGAAATTAATCATTTCCAATTCTAATTAAAATTATTTCTTTGTTGGGATTTTTATGAATTCTTAGATATTTGAAAGTGCAAGGTGCTAACGTTTGCGTTCTGAAAATAAAACGATAATGATGCAAATTATATTGCAATAGAACGTTGAAATCAAAAAGGCTGAAGAGAATGAAAATAACAGGATAGAAGACAAAAATAAGAATCTTAGCGTACCATTCGCATGCAGACGTTGGCAAAATATATACACTCAAAGTACACATGAGTGTACGACCCTTATAAATATCAGAATTCCTTATTTATTCATTAAGAAAAATTATATAAAATTATAAAAAGAAAGAATAGAAACATGGTTCACTAGAATAAAAAAAACTAAAACATATTAAATTTTAGTTTCCAGCAATAAAACCCAACCAGGAGAGATTTTAGCAGGAAATGCAGAATCACCCATTCCGTCTGTGGTTGTACCTCAACCTCCACCGGGTTCAGTCGTAGCCCCAGCAACCCCTACAACAACTCGCCGCCCCTTGCCGCAGGGCGTGCGTTTGCCGTGTCAATGCGCTCGCAGCCAGTGCGGTTGCTGTTCCGGGATGATCCTCGAACGCTTCCAGCAAAAAGCATGCATGAATCTCACCTACGACGCCGACGAAACCGCCGTCACCGCCTCGCTGTCGATGAACGAGCGTGTTTTGTACAAAAACACGATCTCAGGTAAATGCGCCAAACCGGGCCGCCTAATTCTAATCACACCTTCCTAAATAAACTCGTCGCATTGAATCAACTTGCAGGACGCAATCCGGACCCGATGTGCATCCGTGTGCCGCGCTTCCGCTTCATCGAGTTCTGCGTTGAATTCTCAAATATTTACTTTGCGCAGCGCAACATTCACATGTGTATCGACGCCGAGGCGAGCTGGTCGGACTTCTCGCTCATGGAGTGGTCGTTTGACTGTATCCGGCTGGGCGCCGGCGGTGTGGCGGTCATCGGGCCCGAGGAGGGTGGCGGGCTGCCCATCGGTGGCGGTGGCGGCGGCGACGACGACGATGACATCGAGGATTACGACGAGAACGTGCGGAGCGAACCGCTGCCCCACAGCAGGAGCCAGTATACGGTCGAAAAACTCCCAAACGGTTTCGTCAAAATCAATTTCAACCAACTTTAATTTATTTGTGCAGCCATTATCTCTAATCTCCTAAATAAATATAAACCTATACAGCGGCCAGGAAAATACCGAACAAAAATATCGAAACAGGAATTGCGTTCGTTTCTTTGTTTGGCTTCTTGTTCATTAGTACTGGCAAAAGCCGGTTTTGGCGGCGGACCGAAGAGACAAAGTCAACCGTATTCGCGGTCAGTCGCCCGGTCGAAACACTCCAGGCGTGCAAACATACGCGGCAAACGCGAATTGCGAAACCAATGCATACAAAGCACCATCATTACACGCTCATTAATACCGGGTATACTGTCAACTGACAGCATATGTGCGTACTGAAGGCATTACATTTCGCGACTATCGGCAGGGCAGCGATGATGCGCGTCACAATTCTAGCAACAATTTCTCTTCAACTCCTCCTGGCTGGTATGTAGCGCATTATAAATTACGCAAACATCAATAAATTAACACCAAATCGCTGAAATTTCATTAAAACTAGTTTGTGTTATGTTAAAGACTACTCTTGTACCTTGAGTTGCCTATATGACATCACACAAATTTAGAAACTTATATAAGTTGTAGTAGTCTAGTCATGTTGTAATAAAAATGTAACTTATTTTCATTTCCCGGTTTATTTAAAACTATTTAATTGTCTGAAAGTAACTGGTAAGTTTAATTACATTTAAGAAATAAAATTGTTGGAATAAAACAGACTAATGTGCTATTTCATAGCTATTGGCACGCAACTATTTTTCTCAAAATTACTTTAGCAACTATTTGCCTATAATTCCTGTTAACCTGATAAATAGTGCATTATAAATTATGCAAACATCAAGAAACTAACATAAAATCGCTTATAATCGCTTATAATCCAAATGAGTAAGTGTAAAGCTAAAGGTAACTCTTGTATGTTGAGTTGCCTATATGACACAACTAAAATTTAGAAACTTATATAATAGGTCAAGTTGTAATAAAAATAATACATAATAATAAAAATAAGAAAACTTATTTTGATATCCCGGGTTATTTGACATGCTTTATATATCTTTAATGGTCCTGAAATAACTTTTATATTATTATTCATAAACTCACTGCTAATACATATGGGCAGCATTACATTTTATGATAAAATGATGTTGATCATAATTTTAGTCAATTTTTATCAACTATTTACCTGAGTATTTTTGTTGCTCTTGAATTTACTAGGTAAAAAAATAAATTTTTCTGAAATATACTCGTCGCAATAAAACCGTCCTATATATTCTGGCAGCATTACATTCCGTAGCTATTTGCCCGCAACTATGTTGCCCAAATTATTTTAGCAGCTATTTACCTACATTTCCTGGTAAGCTGATGAGTACCGCATTGTAAATTATGCAAACATAAATAAACAGGCACAGAATCGTTTAAATTTCAATGAAATTAGTAAGTGTTAAGCGAAAGGCTACTTTTGTATGTTGAGCTGCCGATATGACGCCACAAAAATTAAGAAACTTATATAATTTGAAGTAGTTTAATTATGTTGCAATAAAAAAAGAATAATTCATTTTGATTTCCCTTTTTACTTGAAACTATTTAATTGTCCGGAATTAACCAGAATTATCATTTATAAACTATCGAGTGCTCTTGACCGCATTACATTTTCTTCGAAAAATAATGCTATACCTAACCATTTTTAGCAATTATTTGCTTGCGTATTTTGCGTAAATGGTTTTGAATTTATCAGTCAAATTATAAACTTTTAGGAAATCAAATCGTCGCAATATAACTGTTAAATTGGTTGCCTAAGATAGGTGTTGCCTGCTGCGCCACTATGCTTAAGATGTTGTGAATGCGCTCAGCAGCAATGGGGAGGGGGCGCTGCGCCACCATAAAAGTGTGGTTAGCGCCAGATTCGGCCTATTTCGATGTTCAATGTGAAAAACTGTTGCTTTGTTTATGTATGTATGTATGATTCGGCCTATTTCTCTTCTGGGGAGTTGTCGTGTTAACGTGTATTTTCTTTTGTATTTGTGTGTTCATTGTGCCGTTTGAATAAAGTTGTTGTGCTTTGTACTTCGTGTATTTTGAACTTTGACGTCTGAGGTGAGCTTTTGGTAATACTTGTGTTGCGATAACTCAAGGAACTTAGCAGAATATCCAGTTAAGTCTGGTCCCGCGCTATCAACGGGCAATAAAGTAATGTTTCAAAAAGCGACGTGTCCTAGCAGCATTACATACCGTAGCTATTGACATGCAACTATTAACCCACAATTATTTTAGCAACTATTTACCGATAATCTACAAAAGTAGCGCATTATAAATTATGCAAACATCAATAAAATCAATAAACTAATATAAAATCGTTTAAATTTTATTGAAATGAGAAAGTATTATGCTAAAGGCTACTTTTGCATGTTGAATTGCCTATATGACACCACAAATAATCTATGGTAGTCTAGTCATGTTGCCATAAAAAGATCAATTTATTTTGATTGCTCTGTCTTATTTGCAACAATTTTAATTAGCAGAAAATAAACAGTATGTTGTAATTCATAAAGGGTCATATGTATGTCGTACCTCGTTATATTTAACGGAAAATAATGGAGACACTATTTTTATCATCTATATGCCTTCGTATCTTCGTTAGTTTTGAATCGGATAAACTGTAAACTTGTAAGCTTTTAATGAAATGGTCGCAGTAAAAATGCCCATGTATACGGACAGCATTTCATTACATAGCTATTGGCATGCAAATATGTTGGTCATCATTACTTTACCAATTTTTGCCTATAATTCGTACAAGTTGGTAAGTAATGCATTATTTAAAAGTCAATAAACTAAGACAAAACTTCTTAATTTCTTAAATTTCACTGTATTTTATTTAAGTTACGCTAAATGCTATTTTTGTAGTTTGACTTGCCTATAGTCGATATTAGATTCCAGCGATGTACTGTCCTAGTCCAAGAAGAGTCCTCAGTGAAAAACAACCCTAGACTCACACTTAACGGTTTCATTTTGTCTTCTTATTTGTTAGTGTTGAAACTATGGAATAAACAGTAAACTTTTAAGTCCAATCGTCCATTTTATTGACGATCAGCTGTCGTAAGTGTACTGACCGCAGTACATTCCATGGCATGTAACAATGTTGCCAATCAGTATTTCATCAACTATTTGTTAAATACTCCTGCATGCTAATCAATAATGCTGTATTAATTGAACCATAATGAAACAAGTAGCCATAAAGCTGCTCAAACAACAATGAACGGGAAATGGAAAGCTCTAACAATTCATGTATTTTAAGTAATATATTACGTAATATAATTTAAGCCTATATTACTTAACGTAATTTTATAAAACAAAATAAATCTCATTTTTATTTCACTGTTTTGTTTGAATTGACTGAATGTTAAAATATTGAATAAATAACACGAACTGTCGCATTTGTAATATTACATTTTAGTGCTATTAATCCGTAGCGGTGCAGCAAATCACTATCCTATAAATTATTTGCGTTTAATTCCAATTGACTAGCAAATAATGCAATACTAATTAAACCAACAGTAATTAAACAACTACAAAATTTCCTAAATGACAATGGGTCAAATGTAAATCATTAGCTACCCGTGTATTTTAAATTTTCAAGATTACTTCTCAAGGTTTACTATTAAATACTCACGTAGAATATCGTAACTTAACAAAACTTATGAAAATGTGCAGTAGTCCAGCCATGTTCTAATAAATAAGACCGCTTATTTTTATTTCACTCCCTATTTTTTGCCCAAGTAAAGTTTTCTCTCATTTCGTTCGCTGAAGGATTCGCTCGAAATGGGCATTGTTCGCGCTTCATGTTTTAGCTTCGTTTTTACACGTCTTCAAAACAATACTTACAATAACGCCACATTCGCACGAAAAAAATTGCAAAGAATTGCGAAGAAAGAAACAGATGAAAGCCGTACTCGCGCGTTCATACTCGTAAAAAAAAAACAAAACCAAGTGAGTGTTTCGCACAATGTTTATACGAATGTTTGTGGTGGTGTTTATCTTTATCGCGCACAGACACCGACAAGCGTCGTGCAAAACATATGAGAAAGTTAGTTTTGGGTAAGCTGGAATGGAGGAGGAAGAAAGGTACGCTCCCTCCCCCATGAAAGAAGCTTACAGCAATATGGATGGCATCGATTTGCGCGGGAACATTCGGTTTTGTTACGTTTCACATCCGTATTTATACGCCGTCTTTTTTTCACGCTGCCTTCATCTAAAGCTCGCATTGAGAAAGTTTGCATCTTTTTTCGTCTATGCATGCTATTCGAAGCGTTCGTTCAGTGTTTTCTTTGCTTAATTAAACAACAATATATGCCAGGGAAGAGCCGACCGGCGCGGCGGAAGTAGGCGAATGCAAACAACGGATAATGCAAACGCAACATTGAGGGGGGTCGCCCGATAGGGAGAGGAAGGGAAAAAGTACATTTGTGCACACTTCACAGTTAATAACGTTTTATATATGTGATAGGTGACATTGTGTCGTATGTAAAAATCGTGCTCATGTCTCGTAAAAGTATGATTTCGAATTTGTCGTTTTAGGTCGTGTCGTGTTCGCATGTGGTGTATGATGGTGGAGGCGACGGGCACACTGCCACGTCCTCAAGTTGCACGAGTTATTGCGAATGCATTTATTGTCATATCCGAAGCGCAGAGATACGGATGCATTGCATGACGTTTTCGGTGGCATAAAGCGTGAAATTTGCGACACCTTTTGCTTTCTTATCGCGTGCTTTTGTGTGCATTTATGCCTCGTATATATATCGAGTTTATATGCTTTCAAAGTTGTAAAAAATCTACTCTAAATCCTCCAATAATAAATACTACAAAAAAATATTCAAATGTGAATTTGTCAATAAACAACTTTTTGTATATTTGTGTGGCCCTAAAAGGTTTTTCAATGCTGTAAAGTTTGTTATCTTAAAAATGTCTGATGCAAGTTTCAAGTGACAA